>PVLA01002774.1:0-248734 GCA_004027455.1 Hydrochoerus hydrochaeris | reverse complement strand
TCTTACAGTTAGTTGGAGGGGGCTTTACTAGTGGCCCTATTTATCTACTGTACACCTCTATTTTAGGGGCATAGTCACCACACTGACAGAATTAATCTGCTGTAGATCAATGTTGGCTGCCTGGGAGCAAAGTTGCAAAATTTTTCACACTGACTGAAGCTTGCTGAGGTCTTCTGATGTTTCTGGGTCGGGGGAGGGCAGGCCCAGCAGAAGCAGTTCTGGGCAGCTTTTGGCCTGGGGCAGGTTTCTAAGATGTTCCCAGTGGCAGGGCAGGCCTATAGGGAGTTCCCAGACAGCTCACGCCTGACGTGCTCTTCCACGATGTTCCCCTTTTCCTTCTTATTGATACATGAGAAGAGCTAAACTTTTCTGAACATTTTATTTCATCATTGCTAGGCCTATAAGCTACTATTTTTTAAACTGTGTCCTGTGGAACCAATTTCCCAGCAAGGCCAGTGAATGGTACATGTACACTATATTATACTGCCTCCTTTATATTTTATTATTTGAATACGCATGAAGAAAGAAATGTTAACTTTGCCTTAATTCTGTATTTGCCAATATTTCTTACACTGTGTGGGTGTTTACAGAAATTTTTGTGATACATTTCAACCAAGATCCAGAAGAACAACTTGGACCAAATAGCAGATGAAAGATTGAAGAATATTCTTGAAATTTCATGATTTTTCTCTTTATTTTATTTTGATTGCTAGGAAGCTCAGATAAATTTCCATTAAAAAAGCTTACATTCCTCTGTCAGTGGACTGCACATGGTGACCATAGATATTTCAGTGAAATCTCAGTTCCACTTCAACCCACTTTCCTGTGAACAGAGGCAAAGCTACAGTTGCTAGGACACTTGACTCTAGAAAACAAAGAATTGTATAGTTCTTTTTCTTTTTTTTAGGTGAAGAGTAGAATGTATTTATTGAGAGAAAGTTTCTGTGTGAAGAGAGACAGAAAGGGGTCCTGAGCGGGTTGCCCGTGTAGTTCTTTTTCAATGATCCTGCCAGCAGACACTTCCTAAGTTTTCTGACTTATTTTAACTACTTACCTCTCTCCATTCTGGGTGCTTTACTCATTTTTATTTTACTTTCAGTTCACTTGTTTCAAAGACCCATGGTGAGTGTACACGCACAGGCTTGCCTCCAGCTTCACATTTTCTCTTATTCTATAATGTTTATCTCCAGTTTCCTCTAACCCCCTGCACTCACTTACCTTTCAACACATACTTGGATACTGCATTGTACATTCTTTTGTGATCTTTTTTAAAATCTATTTTTCTTTTATTTCTCTTTTCTTTAAATTGCTAACCTATTTATTATCCCGTTCTTTTATGCTAGTCTCTTAAATCTGCATCTAGCCCTTTGTGTAGTGAGATGATGACATGAATGATGAATAGGTTATTTTTTGGTATTATTTGAAATAAGCAGATTGCATTTTTTCCTAATACCTGACAGAATATAGTCAGACTGGGGTGGGAATGACATGCTCCATGGGACGGCAGTAGGAGTGTTGGTGAGTCTCTGTGGAGAATGGGAGACTCTGGGTGAAGCCAGGTGATGAGGAGGCTCTTTCAGGCATTTGACATCCTCCAGGAAGAAAGTGTTTCCTGGTCTGTCTGATCTCAGCGGAAATCCCAACTCCACCCTGGTTGTGTCATCTGGGTCAGAGATGTATGTAAGAAACATTGGCCATGTCCACTTTGACATTTTAGGATACATTATCGGCTCCTTTCAAGTGTGGGGACAGAGTGCCCATCTGCTAAGCACACAGCTCAGTGCTCTTGCACTCACCTGTCCCATTGCTGTGTGTCCCTTCCCAGTCCTTTCTCAGCTCAAGACACTGACTCCTGACCCTCTGCTTTGTTTGAGAGTAGTTCCTTGTATATGTACTTTATTGATAAAACAGAAACAAAACAAAAACCTTGCATCTTCCTCAATATGTCAGAATGACAGTATGGAAAAACTCGAGAACAAATGTTTAATTATTGAATAGGACTCCGTCTTTGAACTGTTTGATTCACAATCATATTTCTGCCCCTGATGACCCATTTGTTTTTCCTAATGGCTCAACTTGTCAATATGTATTTGTATTTTTCAAAAACGAAGTAGAGAATTTCATAAAATTTTTATTTGCCTTGTGTTGGAATTAACACACCTCATTTGTTTGGTTCAGTTTTCCTCCTTTCTCCTCCCTAATTCCTTTTAACATCACTACCAACTTAATATTTCTAAAACATGTCATTCATCACCTTAGCCACAGCATAAAACCTTGTCATGAGTCCTGTCACCTACAGGTTAAAATTTAAACACATTGTTACTTGGGGTTTCAGGGCCTCCACAGTTTGTACCTGATTTTAGTGCTTAGCCTTGTTTTTCACCACTAATTATTTTCAAGAATTATTTGCTCTAGTCACATTGGCTTTTAAATTTTTTTCATTAAGTGTTTGGTTAGATTATGTTCTAATACAGTTCCCTACAGCAAATAGGAATAATGACAGTAATGGCAGAAGTATTAGAAATAGTTAAAATAATTCTGATCACAATGGAGTATTTGAATAATGTACCTTTTTTCTGCTCCTCTAAATATTTCTTTTTTTTCCTTTCTGTAACTTTCTACGCCTGTCCTAATGTCAAAGCAGGGTCCTCTTGCGTCCCTTCTCTTCCAGACCACTGGTTAGACATTATACTTTTCTCTCAGTTACTCTGATTCTTGCTGTCCAGCCACTGGAGGTCACACCTGTTGTGACTTTTGCAGTTACCTTTTTGTATGTTTAGGAAGTTTTCACCTTGTGGGAGTAACTAAAGTATATTCTTTTATTAGGAATAGCATTTCCTTTAAATCTTTCATGAAATATGTGGATTATATGTAGAACATTAAATTCTAGTATACTTGATATGTATATGCACACAAGGAAAAATAGGAATACATGAGAGGAACAAAATTACTTATAAGCAAATGGGAAGTAGTGATTCCTCACATGTCACTGAAGTTACTCAAGGATTTCTCACTTTGTTCCTCAATGATGGGCTTCCATGTTCACGACTGATCACAGTAAAATGGATACTGTGAACTTAAGTATATTAATATAACTGTAACTACAAAATTCCCAAAATAGTATTTAATTATGTAATCATAATCTACAAGAGGCAGAATTTGTGTTGATGACTTGTGACTGTAAGTCTTTGTTTTTAACTTTTGGCGGAAATATATTATGCTTTTTTGATATGTTCTGGCAAAGTTCTATAAAAACTCTACAAATGATAAAAGTAATGTCAATGATAATAAAAGGAGAATAGAAATAAAAAGTCTTTAGTAGACACTTTGATAATATACGTTAACATTGCAATGAAGTGAAGAAAAACATTATCCTCCAATTTTAATTGTTTGGCTCTTATTTTCTCTGAAAATAGACTTGTAAATTTTTAAAAGGCATCCAGGGGTTTCTTGGAATGGCACAGAGTGGTGCCTGCCACGGTGTTTAACACAGACCTCTTGGGGGACTGGCAGCATCAGCAAGATTTTCTCTCCCTCAGGCTATAGCTACACCTGTGCATCATTAATTTGGGAGAAATTTGGTTTTCACCTTGGAATTCAACCTACTTTTGGTTTATGAGAAAGTTACAAATGGATCAATTACAATGTGTTGCCTAATTATAACAGCATGTTCATTTTTCTTGACCATCTTAGGCTTGCTTTTATTTTTTAGAGAAAATTGATTGGCAATATTTGCGTGCTGTGTGTGGTACATACATATGTGATACAGAGTGAGCTAAAAAGTATTTGCATATACCCACTGGATATTGATGAATTAAAAGTCTGCAGAGTAACCAATCAATTCCCTGCAAGAATCCCATTTTCTGTGGTCAGATAAACAGTTAAATCAGGGCGCCTGATATGCTGGTGCTCTTCTGAATTTCGCTGTAATATCTGTAGCCGGTCCCTATACTCCTGACAGCTCTTCAAGAGCAATGATTTCAGTATGTGATGCTTTTCACCATGCTGTATTCACACTGTGCTTTTGTATTTCATCTCAAGAGAGGAGAAAATCAGTGAGCTTTAGACATAGCTCAAGTTAGCCCCAGAAAATGGGAGGAAGAATGGTAACAAAAATTTGCATTCATTTTTCTTTTGTTACAGTATTTTATAGTTGTATAGTTACTAGAATTCTGCATTTAAATCATTCCTGTGAACATTTATGTAGACTATATTACTGATACTAAATATTGGGGTGTTGGGATTGAGGGAGCTCTTCCTTCATAGGTAAGACATCAGTTTTTTGGTTATTTTCTTCTCTTTTTTAGACTTCATGATTAGTCTGTTAGTAACTGGTAAGCAGTGAATTCTTGAATTGTTGAACTGTCACAGACAGTAAATGCAAGATCAATGGAACATTTTTAAACTTTTTATATACAATGACAGGATTTTTTTCCTCTACTTTATGAAAGATTTCAGTTTTCTTTAAATCCTCAGCATACGTGTAATGTATATTTTAAGATAAAATAGACTTGCAGAATGAAATCTGGTGTGGGAAGCATTGATAATGATTAACAAGAAAATTAGGAATAAAAAAATAAGATGGTAAAGAAGACTGTAGAGTAGAAAAATAGTCTAAAGAAAAAAAAGAATGACACCATATGCAGTAGTGTCCTAAGGGAGGGAGTCAGAGTGTCCTGCTGTGCTTGGGCATGAGGTAAAGGAAGGAGTTAGCACACATATGTCACATAAAACAGGAGAAGGAGATAGAAGAAGAGCCATATGTACACACTGAGGTTTTTCCTTAGGTATGCAATGCTAAGCATGCTAATTTGGGTTATTTAAAGCTTTCTCTTTGTTAAGTATCAAGTAAAGTTGGCATAATTAAATAGGGAGGCTAGAGAAAATATGTATTTCTTCTTTCAAGAAGATCTTCAAAACTGAACCTTGCTTCTTGCATTGGTCTGGTGCACATCTGGGCACTTGGTTTCTATCAAAATAAGAAAGTGAATCTTAAAACTCATGTGAAACATAGTTGCCTCTTTCTGCCCCTTATGCTTCTTCCACAGCACAATGGCAGTGGGTCCCTTTTCTGACTGGTGAAAAGGAAGCTTGCTTCCTAATTGTCTGCCTACCCAAGGTGTGCATTTTGGTTTGCTCTGTCTTACCAAATAGCTAATATATAAATCTTTAATTTGTTAACTGCTAGTTGTATGACATTAATGAAGTCTTCAATCTTTCTTCTGATGTCTCATTTTGGTTTTTGTTCATTTCCTTCTGTGAAAATACAAGGAATGGTAGATTGCTTCCTTGGATATTGAATGAAAGAACATTTAATTATTTGAAAATAATAGATTATTTTGAGTGAGTAGACAGAGTAAACATCACATACTACCCCTTGCTTCCGAAGACAGTCATCATATCTGGGAATAGGCATTTTATTGAAGAGGTGATACTAAAAGTTTGAGTATTGTATACACTCTACTACAAAGGTGCTTGGTACAAAACAAATGCTTCAGAAATATTTTTTGAAAAAAGAAATTCTTTATTGAAAGAGCAAATATACATTTTGAATTCTCTTTACACACACACACACTCACTCATATACATATGCATATCATCTATGAGGATTTATTGTGAATCATACCTTTCTAAAGCTGCTTTTAATGATTATTTATTGCAGATATACATTCAAAAGACAGAAAGGGAGTAGAAAATTTCCTCTTTTTATAAACAAGAGGAATATATGTATTGTTTTAGAAAACATACTTATACACTGTTATAGTTTAGATTTAAATTGTCCCCCCAAATTCTCATGTGTATGGAAGGTAGTTGGATCATGGGAATGCCAAACTCATCAGTGGATTAATCCAACCATGAGTTCAGAAATGGGTGTGCTGTTAGGGGTCACTGTGGGTGTAAACTGGAAGGATGCACCTTCTAGGGCTCCTCCCTTGGCCCTCTGTTTCCTGGCTTCTATGAATGAAGCACCTTTTCTTCTGCCCTGCCCCTTGGCCATCTGGTTTCTCCTTTGGAGTTAGGGACCTCAGGATGAAACTTTGAATCCTTTAAATTGTGGGTGTCAAGTATTATGTCTCAGTGACAGTAAAGTGAATAAGACATACACTTACTGCATTTTCTGAATTGAATTTAACACTATTATTTGCTTCACGATCCCCATTCAACATATTGGATAGGTGGCAATGTCTGGCACAATCACTATTGGAGTCACCAGGGCTATGAAACTTGTGTAAAGAACAAGGTGAACACAACCTTTGATTTCCTACTTCTGATATAATCATGGCTTTTTAATAGGTGCAAGCTCAAAATGTCAGTAGCATATAATGACATGCTACATGTAAACATATCCTGCTAGAATATTTTTCTCTAAAATAATTACTAGCAAGCAACAAATCTATTATTTAGGTTCGTGTTGGAGAAACCTACATAATGATTTTAAAAGATTTCTAGTTATTCATTATTAATTCTTTTGACATGCCTCTTAATTAAATTTTGAAAATACAAAGCATGACTGAGGTTTCCTGCTTATATATGATATGAAACAATGAAACAGCATCTATGTAGTTGAGGAACAAGCAGCATTTAAGAGTTAAACTGAAGATGATATAGGCAAAAAGCCTAGACTATACACTAGGTAAAGAAAATCAGTTTATTTATATCCTGCTTATAATTAGGTCATATACTGTAATAATTATAAAAAGTAATGTTTACACTTGTGATAAAATAGAGAAAATAAATAACATTTACTCAGTTTATTTCTCTTAGACACAAAGGCAGTGCAATAAATTCTTTTTTACCCCCAGAGATAAACATAGTACATGGTACTATAATTACTTTTATTTCTGGTAAGCTTATTGGGCTCCAGGTTCTGTGGTAGGTGCCTGGGAAGCACCAGGGACTTCAGTGGTCATTTCAGCTTAGTGGAGCAGATAATATGTTTCCCCCCCTTTTTTAATGGGAAAAGAGCATTCAATAAATAAATCTTAAAACATTTTCTCATCAATAGAAATAAACTTTATTTTTCCAGAACTGGTGACTTAGTATCCTGTGCGAGCTAAACAAGAGCCATGCTACTGAGATACATTCCCCAGTTCTTTGTTAAATTTTATTTTGAGACAAGGCCTGCTAAGTTGCTCAGGCTGGTCTCCACTTTACAATTCTTTTGCCTCAGTCTCCTCAGTAGCTAGCATCACTATACCTAGAGGAATTAAATATTTTACTGTACTAGACTTATGGCATTTGGGAAGAAAATTTCACAAGGATTTTGGAAATCAATTCCTAATTCATTACCCATAAAGTGCAAGTACTATGGTTTTGAGAATGCAGCACTCATCTAAAAGGTAGGCTTGGTTCAATCCCTCTGTTTCCCATTCAAGTTCACAGACCCATATATGCAACTCACAGGGTTAGGTAGGTAGTATGACAGACTAGAGATGTCAGAAAACAAGTTCCTTCTGGGGAATTGTGGATAGATGAAATGATGGCATTTAATCTAAGAAGGACAACGCACAATCTATTTCAGCATTTATGTTCATGTACTTGAGTAATAAACTATATAGAGGTTAATATCTGGCATTTTGTCTTAGCATTGTTTGCATTTGTCATGTTATTATATGAGTTAAATTCTTTCCCTCATAAGGAAAAAAATTAGAACATCTAATATTTTTTTCTGTTAATAAATTGTTAATTTTTAGGTGTCAAGTTGATAGTCCAATAATGTTTGGAAAGTCCTTGTTTTGGAAGTTTCCATACCGAATAATTGACGGATTCACTGATGTGAGGTTAGGGTTTCACTTCAAAAAATACATTTGCAAGGAGCTAACAAATGAGCCTATGAAAGAAGTGTTTGGCAATATGTTGATAATCTTTGAAGATAATGACGAGAATTTTGGAATTTGTGATACACATTTATTTGCACATAAAATTCCATCCACATTAAAATGTATTTCTTGAGAGTGATTTTTTGCTGTTATGTTACTACATAGATAAATGTCATTATTTAAAAGTGATGTAACAACTCTCTCCAGGGTACTCTGGATACATTTGCCAAACTGATCAGAGTGCCAAAGTCACCTCATATCAGTAGCATTGCTCATCATCATTTATAAATGTTTTGAATAGATACATTATCTTACCAAAATATTAAGTGAATATGAACTTTCTGAAATTTCTTGTATTTCAAAATACAAGAAACTACCATTGGAAAAGTAAAAGAAAACTACCATTGAAAGGTGGATGTTTTGTAACAATCTTCACTCAAAATATTGCAAAATATTCTCTGCCCTTCAGTTATAATGATAGCTGGAGGCATTATACAACTTCATTTTATAACATATTTTTTGAGTATAGATGTGAAAGTTTCACATCTATTATTTAGTTCTGCAATGTCAAATAAAGTTAGAGAGGAGTTTCATTAAAAAGATAAATTGGAAAAAGAATATAGTCACTGAGAAGGAAGGTGTCACAAGAAGTCGCCACATGTTGAGCAAATCTGGTTATTTCTGGGTGGGATTTCCTGTGTATTTTGACTTAAATGTGCTTCCAACGCCTCACATGTTCAGCGGTTGGGGCTATGGAATGGGATTATATCATGGATTGATCGTTCTGCTGATGAGCTTGTGGCTGATTGTGGTGTTAGGAGGTAGAGGTTGGTTAGATGAGCTGGGTCCCTGGAGGTTGACCTGGAAGGTTGTCTCTCCCTTTCCTTGGGTCTCTGCTTCCTTGTGGCCATGACATGAGTAGCATTCTTCTGTGGCAGGCCCTGCTAGGATGTTATTTCTGCATTTGAGCCTGTCTATTATTGACTGAAACTTCTAAAACTGTGAACTAAAATCAACCTCTCCTCCTTTATTGAGTATTATATTTTAGCGATGAGAAAATGACTAAGACAAGGCCCAAATGAAGACCTGATTTGAAACCTGCAGATAGAGAAGCTAGTCCTTGGACATACAAGATTCTTCACAAAATACTTTAACTTCCTCAGTTCACCACAGAGCTGTGACCATCACCTACCCCTGTCTTCCCTACTTTGGAGTCTGGCTACCTCGGGGTGTTCTTGATTCCCCACTGTGGAAGGTATAAACCCTATTCTAGAAATACCTTTTCCATTTTAAAAAAAAAGCTCTAAATTATAAAGTTCATATATACTCTGGGTTAATTGAAACAGTTTACACATAAATTTATATGTTATGGTTTCTTAATACTGTAATACAAACATTTTTTTTGTCCTGATGATTGTCAATGCAATCATGACTGCAGCAGGTACATGCAGACCCTAGAAGTATATCGCCACTGATTGCGTGTTCTGTTGTGTTGCTTAATTAAAACTTACCAGTGCCTGAGAGTGAGTTGCCTCGGAGGCCAACCTCTCTCCAGGGCCGTCTGCTACAGTCAGTCTAAGCATCTTGAGTTTCTGTTTTTTCCTTAAATAACTTAAGGCTTGTGCAAAATGATACTTCCTTGGATACAGCTTGGCTCCCCAAATAATGTGATGGAAGACATTAAGTGAGTTAATCTGACATTAAGTGAGTTAACATCCTGTGGAAAAAAGAAAGTGGAAGAACTGGGCCAACCCATTCTGTCTCTTCCCTTCCTTTGATGGAAGGATTTCTGAGATGTCTCCATGGCCATGTGGCCACACACATCAGAGCACCCACCTGGGCTGGGGGTATGGGAGAAAGACTTGGCAAGTCCATAATCTCAATGACAGGACAGCCAGTTGGAGACCAAGGGAAGAGTTGAAGTTATTTTTTTTCTTTTCAGGTGAGGAGAAGGTTGAAAACAACTGAGGAGAATTCTATATGAGAATATATAAAAATATATATAATATATATAATATATATAAAAAAATAACTTCAACTCTTCAACTTTTTGTTTTAAGTCCTTGGAGTACATGGGAATGAGGCCCAGCTACTTATGGAGAGAATGTAATTTTCACCAGCTCTACCCAATTTTAATATTAATCCCACCTAATAATACCTCCATAGAAATATCTAGATAATATTTGACAAATATCTGGGTATAGTGACTTGAATGTTGACTTATACAATTAACCATCACAGTAGCCAACCACTGAATCAAAAATTCAGTTCATCAAATTGTGATATAGTCCAAAGATGATGTCATTACTCTTATGCTATTCATTGTGATGAATTTTATAAGAAAGCATTTTTTCTCAACTGCTAGTTTTTTCATATCTGGCTAAAAATCTGTGGAAATCTAATTTTGTCTTAAGCCTCAAAGATCACAGTAAAGTTGATGATAGCTTCACAGATGAATAAAATTCTTTGATGTAATGACTTAATTTAGGAAGAAAAAAACTAGGTGGAGCATGGTCTGATGAAGTGTAGTTATGCTGGCTTCGTAGCAGTGATTTCAAGTGGAAAGTTAAGGGAAAGGAACATTTTCTTTCTGGACTGTATTTGATTACTCAGAACCAAATATTAGCTTTGAAAACTCAGAGTAATGATGCTGAGTGAGTCCATTCTTGCTATTAATGCAATTAATTAAAAGAACTATTTTAGTTCATTTTAAATTGCAGTATGATGATTTTGAATGACAAAAATAATTTGTTTGTTTTTCATAATAATATCAATTGAAAGTTCCACCAGAATTTTAAAAATTTAGATTATGACTTGAAATTAAAAATATAAAGATATTTTTCCATGTTAAGTTTCTTCTGAATAGGATTTCATTCACTATGCTAGGGAGGGAAATAACTGAAAAAGAAAGCTTACTCATTTTAAGAGTTGACTTGAAAATATATTTACCCTAATATGTTATAAATCAAAAGACAATTTCTTAAGGAAAATACTCAGATTTACTTATCCCTAAGTAGGATAATTGATAAAAGCCAGTAGTGTTTAGAATTTTCCTGGGTCTTAGAAGACAATTGTCAATGTGATTAGCATGTCCTTTCCCAGCTACTTTTGGCCTGTGAGAATCTGACTGTGCATATTCTAGATAGTCTAGAAGAACAGGAACTATGTGATGAAACTGCCCTTGGTAATACTGCTGTGGTGGATATAACCACTTTTCCATTACCAGGATCCTCTAGGACCTACCCGCTGCTCCCAGCTTTGCTCCGTTTGGTGAGACCACATCAGCGCAGCAATTCCTGTTCTGGGAGGAGCCACAGGCATGGATTCCTCTGGAATTAATGTGGGCTCCAGGATGTGAAGACTACTAGTGTGGCTGGAACAGTGATATCACTCCAAAAACTCTCCATTTTGTCCATTTAATCAAAAGGCTTTTTTCTTTTGTACACATCTATCATTAAAAGAGAAACAAATATTTAATTTGGTGAGCCATGAAGTTTGGCTCAAGAGCCCTGGAATAGCCTGCTTATAAATTATTGAAATTTGCTCATAGGAAACACACTCCAATCTTGTCACAAGGAAGTATGCTTGCCCAGATTTTGACCTGAAGTTGCTCTTGCTTCAAAACACCAGGGAAAAGCATAAAATGCTTGAAACTTCCAAAAATGATAATTTTCAAAAGAGCTTAGCATATTTGGCAAACACAATTAGAGCTTCAAACAGACTGAACCTGAAAATGACAGGAAAACGATCTTATGGTATCAATACATAAACTCCAGTCTCAGACAACAAAATTGTGGCATCAATGCCTCATCCTTTAATGAAGATCTCTATGGGAACCAGGTTTGACAGTGACTGAAGGGAAAGTGCACCTCATAAGCGAAGGATAAGTCCGGGGAACATGTCCACAGCCATTTGTGCACTAACCAAGGAGAATTCTCATATAGAATTCTCCTCAGTTGTTTTCAAGCTTCTCCTCAGTTTTTATCAAATATCCCAGAGAAGTTTTAAGAATTAATGTCTGCATAATTTAGTGCAGCTAAGGTCTAGAGAATATGTTTTAGAGTTTAATTCTTAGGTAAAATTATATTGTCTTTCTAGCTTTAAATATTATCTTGTTCATACATATTTTCTTAATCTTCAAAAAAATTTGAGCAGTTGTTTTGTCTGTTTTGTTGGCTATGGAAAAAAAGCAATGTAAATGGCCTTTATTGAATGTGAGCCATATTTTTTCTTTTTGTTTGTGATACATAGAAAGGAAATTTAAACCAGCCAATTCTAAAATTATGTGTGTCTTATGGTTAAATTATGTGTGTATGTCTATATAAATATATACACATACATGTAAACAGTTCTCAAGCTAATACTTTGTATTATTTTTAGTTGCAATATATAATTTATTTGTGAAATTTCAGTTGATATCAAAGGAAGATATTATTAAAGGAAGATGTTTGTCTATAAGATCATGAGTTAGAAGTTGATAATTCTGATTTTAAACTCCATCAAGCAGGCTTCAAATATAACTGCTCTTCTACTATTCCTTCTCCCATGATACACATGCTACCTGTTATCATAGTGAAATATGAACACACTGTAGCATGTCTCAGTTTTTTCTTTGCATACTCTGTGGTTTTTTTCTCGATACATCTTTCACATTCACATTTTTAATAAGGGAATTCTCTTCATCCTTAAGTCTAAATTCAAGTGAAGCCTCTCCTAGATGGATTAACAAAGGTGATATTAACACGACTTGGACATGATTTGAGTGTGTCTTCCAAGGTTTCATGTGTTGGAAGCTTAGTCTTCAATGTGAAGACTAAGTCTAGTATGAAGAGGTAGTACAGCCTTGAAGAGGTAGGCCCAGTGGAAAGTGGTTAGGTCACCAGAAGCATTGTCATCAGAAGGGACTGAGATTGAGTGGGTCAGTGCCCATAAGAGAGAGTGAGTAAGTCAAGTCTCTGAATCCTTTTTCTGGCTTTCCATCTTACTTCATGATCTCTTCTCACATGGCCTACAACCATGATGCTCTTGAGATACAACAAAGTGCTTTCGCAAGCCACGCAGAAGCCAGTGCCATGCTCTTGGACTTTCAAAACTTTGAGCTAAAAAAACTCTTCTTTGTATTTACTCTGAAGTATTTTGTAATGCCAATGAAAAGTGGATTGATGCATTACTATTAGAGTACTTAGATTATTGCCAAGCTTTTAAAACTACACAAAAAATTTTAAAATATATTCTTACAAAAGTTGAAGTAGTACAAATAAGAGTAAAACACTAACTTCCACTCCTTTTCACTCCTCAGATTAAATCACTGTTCTTGGTGTATAGGAAGTAGCAATCTCTCTCTCTCTCTCTCTCTCTCTCTCTCTCTCTCTCTCTCTCTCTCTCTGTATGTCCATACATATAAGTAGTTTGTCTTTTGTGTGAATTACAACTTAAATACTGGCACATATATTGCTCTCCAAATTAATGATATCATTGTATATATATCTTGTCTATTAATTTGTAGGAGAGTTCCACATGTATTATCAGATGGTTAAGCCCCTTAGTCCCCAAATGATCTATGTGTGAGTTCACAAATATGTGCTCACATATGTTTCCATATGGTTGTGACTATGTCATTTTCCTTGCTGCTGGGAGAAAATTCTGATCCCAACTTACAGGAAGAAAAGTTTATTTGGGCTCAGTGTTTTAGGGATTTTAGTCCGAATTGGCTGTCTTCGAGGCAGGAGGGCATAGCAGATCAGGTCGGCCATGGAGTAAAATTGCACTTGTCATGGTCACTGGAAGCAGAGAGAGCGGAGAGGAGTTGGGAGGGGAGAGAAGCCCTTCTAGGTCACGTTCACAGTGATCCACTTCTTCCTAACACCAAGCCAGCTCTAGTGCCTCCATGGTCCAGTCACCTTCACCAAGCTCCCACCTCTTGATGCAGGAGGATATGGGGAGACAACTGGATATAAACCATGCATAGGTGGTTCATCCAGGTATGCTTCATTATCTCTTCTCTTGTACCTTTTTATTCTCCAACAGTGGCTAGGCATAGTCAGTACTTTAATGTAGGCCTATTGCATAAATAAACATCATGTATTATGTATTGTTCTTCATGACTGCAGAAAGACTTAATAGGATCAAAGGAAATTTAGAGTGAAAAATGACTACCAAGGTGTTTAATGTCCATAATCCCAGGAAAATAGAATCTAAATAGGTAGTTTCCTCACATGTTAGAATAGAAAGGAATTTTCACAGTCATATTTCCACCAAAATTAATACAAAATGCCAACCTTAGCTTTTCCCTCAAAATTGTTTCTTTATTAAAGAAATTGATCACAATGAGACCAATCCACTTAAAATAAATGCTTTACCTAAGATGAAGAAGTGAAGAGAAATTATATTTCTTCTTAAGAATTGTTGAATAATTGAAAGAGGTTAGTGGAAGTCACTGAAGCCAATCAAAAACAGCTTGGTGTCATGTACTTTTTATCTTATTGTTACAAAGCATATTGTTCATTATAGTTTAAAAATTAGCTGAAGTTGTCTCGGGCCAGATAGTCGTAGACAATTGAGCATAAATATTAACCAGTCTAGTATATAAATGACAGTCTCTCCATTCAAGTGCTAAAAACGCCTCTGGCAAAGAGAAAATATGCCTGGGTGGTAGATTTTCCTCAGGTATGTGTCTTCAATAGATTAAAAGGCAAAAGAAAAGCAAAGTCTCAATCACTGGTCTCCCATGCCTCCAGTCCTTGGGATCGAATTCAAGGCCTTGCCTCTGAGCTACATCCCCAGCCAGCCTACCTCCTTCCTCTCTGTCTCTCTCTCTCTCTCTGTCTGTCTGTCTGTCTGTGTCTCTTTCTTTAGCACTTGAAACAGAGTCTCACTAAGATCCTAAATTACCCAGGCTGTGTTCAAATTTACCATCCTCCTGCTCTAACCTCCCAAAGTTCTGGGATTACTGGAAGGTACCATCATGCCCAGCTCTATAACTAGCCTTGTTCATGTTATTTGATAGATTTTGAGCATATCCAAGTTTCATGGCTTTTCAACTCTTTCAAATCTGGTGTGAACAAGATTGATTAAAGTCTGATTCTTTTTACTAGGTCTACATTTCAAAATAACAGGAATTCACACAGCTTTTTACACATTGCCAGGTTTGTGAGCTCTACTTGGAAAAGTATGTGATTTAAAATCAGAAAACATAAATTCCAGTTCAGTCACTTACCAGTTATAAGAATTTTACCTATTTATTTACCTTTTCTGAACCTCCATTTTTCCATCAGTAAGTTGACAATTCCTGCACATACTATAATGCATTACACTAATATGTCACATAAAGCATAACTTGGTCTTTTTACTGAATTTGTTATCAATTGTGCTGTGTTTTCACTCCTTTCTCAGACCTGGTTTGGGGAGATCCTCTCAGTTTTCTGGGGCAAGGATGTCTTGGGTAGTTTTTGTCCCTGGTTCCTCCAGATCCTCCCATTCTCTTCTGTTCTCCACTTTGTTCTGTCCCCTGATTATAACTTTTCTTGGCTGAATTTGGGCATAATGTTGGCCTCTGGCTCTGGTCAGGTTTGGACAGAGTAAGGCCTGGCAGAAACTGCTTCAGAAGAGCCAGGTTAGAGCAGTCTTGTCCCTGGCAATGGGGCCCAGGACGTGTACTCCTGGCCACAGCTGTCCCTCAGGGACCCTTTCCTCCCTCATTCTGGTGATGGACTTCCCACCTGCTTCATAATCACTTGCCCATTTTCCATACTTTATAAATGCTGTCTTTGCAAAACTCTCCTGTGTTATGAGGCGGTGTTGTGTCTTCTGTGATCCTCGGTCCATGTGTGTCAAAGGTTTGGGCCCATTGAAAGGCTGGCTATGCAGGCCTCACTACTATAGAGAATGTGTGTGATGGCTGCTTCAAATTCTTACATTTAACACAAGCCTTAAAAACGTAGAACTGAAGAAAACTGTTTTAAGTAAGGCAAAAAGAAAAAGCATAATAAAGGAGGAATAGAAAGAAACAAAGGGACAGATCTCTTGCAGATTGGAAGAGGTCCAGGAGACCCAGGGCGATAGAGGGAGAAGGGAAGGGGAATAAGAATTAAGATGTGCTATGTACAGGAACCTAATAAACTCAATGAATGTAAACATTACATGTCACAAACGTGGGCTACATATGTGATAACAACAAGAATGAAAGTGGGGATTAAGAGGCTGAGGAAGCAGGGTGAGTGGGAAAAGAATTGAAAGAAAGAAGCATGTCATGTGCATATATCTTGTCCCCGAGATGACTGTAAACTGTATCTATTGCAGACATGAGCAAATACAAATTTTAAAAAATCTATCTTTTGAAATCCTAATGAGGTTTATTAGAGTTACTTATTTCTGAAAAGTTTGTTTAGAAATTTAATGAGAACTCTCTAATATTTCTTCAGTGAAGAGTGAGTTATTAAAAATAAAAACAACACAAAACTAGAAGTGGTAGAAAAACTGAAGCGCTCTGATAATTTTTGTATGTGCCTAACAAGATGGACAGGGACTTATCTGATTCAATATCAACTTGACTTTTGGAAGACAGCAATTTTTAGAGCAAATGGATTATATAAGAACCTATATTTATCAACAAATATCCTTTAGATATTTGTTATCCTTTAGATATTGGATTTATTATTTTGTCTGCTAGTAATTTTGGTCAAAAAAGTTAAATTCATTATGAATACCCAGATGAGTTAAATACAAGAAAACTTTTGATAGTTAATCGCATACCTACCCCTATCTACAATTAATTTAAAATGTATTAAGAGCAGTTACAAGCTTAATTATAACTCATTTATATTTGGTTATATGACAGACACATCTGTTAGATATTTCCAGAATATTTTCTTTTTGTTAAGATTAAAATGATAAAAGTGCCATATATATATATATTTTTTTAAATTTTTATTTTACTATAACAAGTAGTGCTCAGGAAACTGATTAGCAAGTGTGATATTAAAAAGAAATTGACACATAACATCCACTGTCTTCACTGGAGCAGTTTTAGTTATAGAGTAAAGCTGATCTCATTCATGCTAAGAAAGAAGGGAACATTTGTTTTCCCCATGGATCAGTATGTGTTATACTTCACCTGCCTTCTGACCTTGGGCAAGTGGCTAGAACTGTCGGCCTGTTCCCTCACTGGTAAGGAGCCTCTAACCTAGGCAGTCCTGGACTTTTACCAGTGTTAGTCTATGGTGTCGCTGATGCAGTGCTTAAGGAGGGTCAGTGTTATCCTTCCTACCTCTGCAGGTGCTACTGTATCTTCTTCCAAAAATTGTCTTTTAAACTGAAGCTCAGTAATTCTCAAATGTAACTCCGAAAGATAAAAGAAGAATAAGTAAGTGAAAAACACTTCAGTTTACCTAATTTGTGCAGCATGTTCCCCAATATGGGGACTAGGCCTTACTGATGCATGGAAATGTACAGCTCAAAATGATTTTTTAAAAATTTGAACAAAGTAGCTCTTCTGTGGATTTAATTGTAGCAAAAATACTAACCCTGCAAGCTTAATAAAGGGTGATTTTCACCCTTTTGGTACAACTGAACAGATGTACATTGCCTTCCTCTTGTCTCAGTAGACGGTAGACAGGATATGTAAATTTGTAAACTCTATATTTTATAGGACTTTTAACTGTATCTGAAATGTTCTCTTTTAGTATTTTGTAAAGCATTCATAGGCACAGAAAACATTTACTGTGATGACACTGTGCAAAGAACTTACAACAGAGCTGAAAGATCAAGTGGCTTGCAAATGTGATCAACCAGTGGCAGAGGCAGGGTTGGGGCTTCCTGAGTTCAGAGCAGGGGCTCTTCAGTCGTTTAGGGCAGCATCCCTCATTCATTCACTTATTTTGTTAGAGCATCAGTTATTTCACTTGATTGTTCCCAATAGAAAAAACATAGGCATTGCAAGTGTGTCCCTGCAGTAGAAAAGAGGTAGTATGTTTTAATATATGAACTGGAGTAAGAAATTACCGAATTTTACAATCTTTTCATACAGGTTTCTTTTTTCTCTACTAAGATTTTTCTAGGAGCGACAAAGTACAGTAGTTGACCTTCTGGCACAATGGTTGGTCTCCCTTATTCATGAAACTGAAAAACACCAGGGTCTAATTTTTTTTTTAATTGCTGATTTTCCAGGATTAGTTCAATGATTGATGTGTGGCAGTTCTTCATTCTTTTAGGAAAAGTATAAAGAACTACCATATTAGTTGAGTAAGTCTATACTTCCATCTTTATGTATCTCAAGGAAGCTTGAATTCTATGGACAAGGTAGCAAGCAGGGCCTATCACGTGAGGATGATGAAGTTCAGGGACCTGAAATAAAAATGCTTTTCACTGAACGTTTCTTGAAGTCCCACTTCTCTTAAAGTGAGAAATGCACCTGAAATGGATCAGCGTTTTTGGCATATTGCCTATGAAACTAAAACCCATGTTTTTGCTGTTTGATTCATGATTACATAACCAGTACTCAGAGCAGTCACCCAACAAATGTTTCCTGAGTGAGCAAAGCCTCTCCCTTATATGCATCAAATGAGATCTACCTCACTATTATTCTACACACTTTGCCATTTTGAAAGTGTTGGCAATTATTTCAACATCATTCATTAGTTCATTTTTCACTATTTCGTCATAATTACCTTCTATCACTTCTGTTACACCCTTTTCTTACATACTTTCTCAAATACATGATATGGTCTCTGAGACAATACATTTAAATTTTTCATAGGTTTAGTAATTAGCTTTCAGAATTAGAAAAATATATTTTTCAAATTACTGGTATTTTGAAAAGATAAGGTTTAAAGTCAAACAAATGAGTTAAAATAGTTTTTAAACTGTAACAAATATTTTATTACAAATAATTAATTCCCCCATAACATATCAAACAGTATCAAATACTAGTTCATCACCCTAACCTACAGCAGGACTGGCAGCAGTAGAACAGAGTAAGGGAAGTACAGTTTCAAGCTTCTGCTCATATCACATGATGACCAGGTAAAGCTCAGATGTCATTATTCCATGTTACCCTGTTGTGAGTCTCCATGGAGAAAAAAGTTTCTGTTTCATATTTTAAGTGCAGGAAGTTGAAAGAGACAAAACCAGTAAAAATACATCAGTCTGACTCAGTAAAGACAAATGCAAAAGCACACAAGTTAGTTTCAGAACATAGGAGAAAAGGAGAGCATGAAGAGTCAAAACTGTGGCAAGAGCCGGTAGTGATGAAGTGTGATCAGAAATTTGCATTTAAAAGGCTTATAGTAAAAGACACATCACCATTAATCCCCCTCACAAAACTCTCCCTTGTTTCAAACACACTCATTCTATCATTCTTGCCACTTTCTGCAGCAGTTTTGGAAGTCCTCTTTCCTGATTGTCTTTAGTTGCTTGGTTGTGGCTGCCTTGACCTGAATTGATTCAAAAATTTTACTTTTTATGCTCATTTGACTTTGTCAGATGGTATCAGCTCTGGCGAGTAAGGCAGATGTGAGCACACCATGATGTTATACGAGCCTGCCTTTCTGTTGGATAACACACCACAGCAGCATTCATGGTATTTTGATCACAACTCACAAAGACTTTTCTCTTGAGTTAGTCTCTTGTTCCCTGGTTTCTTTGGGTTTTGTCTGTGGTGTGGAAAATCACAGACCTGCAAGCTCCTGGGTGGTGACCTGGTCCAGTTTCAGGGGCTGCGGGAACACTGCACGTGAAGCTCTCCTGCAGGGAGATGCTGGACATTGGACTACTCATCCCTCATGATCCAGGCCCCCTCTGCATCAGGGACAGAGTAGCTTCGGCTTTGCCCTGGACTGATGCCTCCAGACCAGTTATTTCCAGGCTTCAGCTCTTTCTGCGTTAGAATTTTAAATTATTCCTCTGTTAGGTTTGTGGCTGGAAATTTTTGTTGAAACTACAGCTTTGTTTCAAAATAAATTTTAAGAACTAAATAAAATTATGTTAGTAAACTACTCGGCCTGGGACCAGGCACATAGCAAGCATTCATTTGACCTTCACACCTACAATCTTGCAGCCACCCACTGCTACCTATCCCTCTGAGACACTGAATAAATTCACACAAATGCTCAGTTTTTATATCTAAGTTGGAATGCACTTAAACATCGTGATTCTGTACCCTATTATTTGTTGGTAATATTAAGAGACAGTTGACAGATAAAATTACATATACTTAAGTTGTATAGCCAAATGTTTTGACATATGTATATACTATGAAATGGTTATCATAGTCAAGATAAACAACATATCCATCACCTAAGATATGTAATTTTTTTTTTGGTATGGTGAGAACACATGAGGTCTACTCAGAAAATTTCAATTATTCAGTACAGGATTGCAAACTATAGCCACTGTGCTGTACGTGAAATATCCACAATGTATTTATTTGTAAGACTGTAAGTTTATACCTTCAATCAATACCTCTCCATTTCTTTCAACCCTTCTTCATCCTTTAACAAGGATGTTCTACCCTCCATCACTACAAGTATGACTATGTTACATTCTACATGTAAGTGAGTTCACCTTGTATTTATGTTACTGTGTCTGAGTTACTTCATTA
The DNA here is from genome assembly GCA_004027455.1 of Hydrochoerus hydrochaeris. Classification (NCBI taxonomy): domain Eukaryota; kingdom Metazoa; phylum Chordata; class Mammalia; order Rodentia; family Hydrochaeridae; genus Hydrochoerus; species Hydrochoerus hydrochaeris. The sequence continues at coordinate 228,319 of PVLA01002774.1, read as the reverse complement.
GCAATGATGGCTTCCATGTTGCTGTAAATGGCAGGGTCCCCTTCTTTCTGATCCCACCCTTCTTCAGCACTGAGGATAGAACTTAGGGTCTTGCACAGGTTGGTGAAATTCTCTACCACTGAGCTACAACACAAGCCTCTCAATTTTCTCTTTTTAGAAGGTTGAATAGTATTCCACTGTGTGTCCACATATACATATATAACTCTTTGTTTTATATGTAATCCTGTTTGCTTTATCTATTCATTCCCTAATGAACACTGCAATTGATTATGGATCTTGGCTCTGATGAATAATGCTGCAAAGAATATGAGAAGATAGAAATCTCTCTGATACACAGATGATGTTTCCTGTGGATATATATCCAGATATGGGATTGCTGAATGACATTGTAGCTCTACTGTGAAAGTTTTGAGGGCCTTCCATAGTGTTTTTTATAATTGTTATGTCAATTTCCATTCCTACCAACAATGTTCGTTTCCCTTTTTTTCCACATTTTCACCAACATTTTATATTTTTGTATCTTTTATAATTGCCATTTTAACAGATATGATATTTTATTGCTTTGATCTGCATTTTTCTGATAATTAGTAATGTTAAGAAACTTTGTTTTTTTGTATACTCTCACTTGAGAGATATCTATTCAAGTCTTCTGCTCATCTAAAAATCATGTTATTATTATCTTGCAGTTGAGTTGTTTGAGTTGCTTATACATTTTTGATACTAATACCTTGCTAAAATACACTTTGAAAATATTTACTTCTATAGGTTGCCATTTCATTCTGTTGATTTTTCTTTTGCTGCAGAATTTGTTTTAATCTGACATATTCCAGTTGTTTATTTTTGCTTTTGTTGTCTAATATTTTAGTACTAATTTTAAAAGTCACTGCCCAGGCCGGTGTCATGGAGCTTCCCTTCTGTGTGCTCTGTTAGTGTTAAACATTCAGGCCTTATCTGTATTTTTATTTGTTTTTCTCTATGTTTGCAGTATATAGTGATCACATCTTTAATTCACTTTGAGTTGGTGCTTTTGCATGTGCTGTAGATAAGGATCTAATTTCATTCTTCTGCACGTGGATATAGAGTTTCATGAAGGCCATTATTTAAAAAAAGTGTCCTTTCCTTTTTGGTGTTATTGGTGCATTTGTGAAAGATCAGTTGCCTGTAAAACACAGTTTTATTTCTGTGATCTCTATTTGATACTGTTTGTGTTCATGCCAGTTTTTAAGCTCATATCATAATGTTTTATTATTTATTTATTTATTTTTGGCTTTTTGGGACAGGGTCTCACTATGCAGTTCAGGCTGGCCTTGGGCTCACTTTGTAGCCCAGGCTGGTTTGGAACTTGCAGTGATCCTCCCATCTCAGTCTACTGAGTGCTGGGATTATAGGCGTGTACCACCATGCCCAGCATAATATTTTGAGTACTGTACCTTTTTAACATAGTTTTGAATAAAGAAGTGAGAGGCTTGCAGTTTGGCCCTTATAATTTGTAATCTTTTTTGGCTAGTTGGAGGTTTTCTGTGGTTCAATATGAGTTTCGGAGTTACCATCCTGTGCCTCAGCCTCCCAAGTGCCAGGATTATAGGCGTGTGCCACCACACCCAGCTCTGCATAGGTTTTGAGCACTTTTGTCCATAAATTCCTGCCAAATTGTTTCTGCACAAGGAATGGGGCTAAGGACATTTTATTCCACCCTCTTTCTGTCAACTATTTTTTAAAAATATTCAGACAGCAAGGCTTTGTTATCTGTGTTGTTTTGCTGTCTCTATTCAGCTGAAAAGAAGCAGGATGAAAATAGTGCTAGTCATTAGATCCAAAGTTAATCATAGGATCGATCTCTATATTATTTGCAGTGTGAAACTCACAGTATATTTATGAAAAAATGGATCAAACAAGATCAAGGATACCTCTAATGGCAGTTATCACACTAATCAAGCTCATTCCACTAGAGGAAATTTTATGTAATTGAAAGAGGGGTTTCTGTGTGACTTCAAAGTGCAGTCTTCTACCCTCACACTAGGCTAGCATCATCCGTGGGTGAATATTCTAGAAGTACAGAGATTGAATCTCAGCAGAATCCTTGAAGGGTACCATGAATATAAATTGCATATGTGAGCTGGGTGTAGCTTACTGACATAAACTTGCTTGCTTAGCATATAGAAGGCCATAGGTCTGATTCCCAACATAGAAAAAAGTTGCATATGATTTCAACATTGTTTCCATCCTAGGTGGATGATACCCATGCCCACTACAGTCTAGATAAGGCAAGCATTTGGATACATCTCAGAACTCAAGCAGCTGAAGTGAGCTTTGCATACCTGTTCAGACTTCTACTTGGATGATTAAGAACCCCTCAGGTACCTTTTAAAACTGGTATCATCCTATTTATTTTTAAGTGGGGAGCATGGGAACATAGTTAAACAACCTCTCACTTCTGACTATTCATCTACTTGACTGCTCTGGGATTAGGTTTTGGTCATGGGTTCTTGGCTCCTTGTACTTAGGTTTTTAATCCACACTTATATTAAGTTTATAGAGCAATTCCTAAAGAATTTTATAATCTTTTTACCTAAGAAGTTCTTTTCCAACAAGGTCAAAGACTTTAGTATTCATTGCCTATCTTTAAACTTGTATGTAAATTAGAGCTTACAAAATTTGTGTGCTTCTAAAACGTATCCATGAATTCTCATTTTTATAGCTCCTGCTAGAAGGCAGCGTAAGTGGAAATATATACACATATATAGGTATGTATGTGGATGCATACACATATGCACATATGTATGAATTTCACACGGTGATATCCTCTGTTGTGTTGGTTCACCAATTTAAAATGACTTGATGAGCAGAAAAGAGAGATAACATTTCATTTATGATTGTTCTCAGATTTCAGAATACATACAAAAATCGCCTCATTATAACGTTCTTGAGAACAAAGCTGAACTTATTTTTGGAAATCTCACAGAAACCTTGAATGTTCTAGGGAAGTAGGGAATCAGTAAAAAGATAGGTTTTGAAAAAAAATCAATGTGCTGAAAAAATATAAACAAAAAATAGTGAAATATTTACTGGTTTCTTTACTTTTAAAGGGGAGTAAGTATGTTGAATCAGCTTATCTCTCTGGCATTACACAATTTTATACTTCTCAGTGCTCCAGCAACAATATATGCCATAAAAATGTCTGGCCCAGGAATGTTGGAAAGAACCACTGGAAAAAAGATATAAGACTTTAGGTTTAACTACTACACATTCAATAAATAACCATCAAAGCTATACACAGGTGATGTCTTTAATAAAGTGAGAGGTGGGGATTGTTTTTGATGAAAGTTTTTGTGAGTCTTTGTAGCCTCAGGGTTCTGTGGCCATAACTTGAAGGACATTCTATCTTTACATAATGCTAGAGCAGTGCTTTTAGAGGGAGCAAAATCCACTTAAAATAAACCCTCTGCAAATACCACAGACTGCATTTTCCGTCTGTGGGCTGTTACACAGATATGTGTGGGCCTCATACAATTTACCATTAGCAAAGCACAGCATCTGTGCAGCACACACCTCCACTTCTTCACAGGAACCTGAGTGAGGCAGGAGGGTGCACACTGTGGCCTTCTGTGGGCACAGCAGCACAGCCCCACTCACATCCTGCCAACCCACGAGTGGGAGAGGTGGCTGTTCTTTAGCCTGCCACAGATTCTCCTGGCGTATGGTAACTGCAGCACTGGTAGTCATCTCTGCACTGACAGCTGGTTTAGCATAAGGGATTATTCTTGGAAAGCTTTTTTTTTCTTTTGTAACCTAAAAATTTCAACTGGTTTCACTATTTGTAGTTTTAGGATATTTGTAGACGCTGTCACAGAGCCATATCCCAGTGATGCAGAAGCAGCCATTAGGATTGTGTGAAGCATCATAAGGGTGATTTCATAAACAGGTGATTTTTTTTAAACAAAAAAACTTTAAAATGAAACTCTGGCCATTCAGAACAACCTGTGTGAAGTGGTGTTCACTGCCAAGCCTGTGATCACCATCTTCAAAAATAATACAATTTCCTGACTGTGATCTCTTAGTAGATTTGTGGTTCTCACTATTTCTGAGTGAGTCAGAGGACAGTGAGCCGCCACCTGTGTGGTAACACACTGAGTAGATACCCAATGTGTCATAGATCAGAAATCAGTCTTCTTTTTCTGACCATGAAGCTCTAATCAGTGACAGTTGTGAATGAATGCCCATGAGAATCATCATTTATAATTCTGGGTGCTTTTGATCTAAAGTCTGTCACTGTTTTTTCTTCATTGTTTTCATTTTTAGGAATTATCATGGGTGCCAAAGAAGATGTTGGGGAAGCGTTGTGGAAAGGAAAGAGTGAGAAAACCCATACTTTTAGGTTATCATTATTTAGCTCAAAGAGCCCTCAGAAGAGATAAGTTTGGTTAGGTTTTAATTTGGAGAAATGTCTACAGAAAACTGAAGTTTTCAATGGGTTATTGGGATTGCCAGAACAGAACTGGAGACTTTTTCAGTATTAATAAGATTACAGACTCTTATTTCTTCATATTTGATTCTAGTTGATTTGATGGCCTCCTGTATAAGCATGGACAAGGACACATGTAGAAAATACAGGGAGAACCATGCTCTCTGAGGTTTTTATCCTTTACTTTTCCATAAAACACTTTCTTTCTGCATTACTGATCTTCAGTGATTTTTTTTAAAGGAATACTTTCTCTTGGGACACAATTATGTTTATGTGATATGAAACCTAAGTTCTTCCCCATTTGCATTCTAGTTCCTGAAGTTTGTGTTCATTTTTACCACATGAATAACTCCTGAATCTTTCCCTGGGCTTACCCCATATCTCTCCAGGCCTATTATTCACCAAAACCTTTCCACGTCCTTCATTCTCTAGTGACTATGTCTACTCATAGCCTTTATGTTCTGAGGCTTCATATTGCTTGTCTAGTCTCCAGTGTTGGTTCCATGTCCCTGCCTTGTTAGAGACATTGCTTACTTTTAGCCACAACAGTATTATGGATTTATTACCAGCTGTAGCTGCTGTATGAAATGTGCATCAATTTACGTGGCATGATATCTGTCACCAACCACTGTCAACGCCAGCCTGTATGCTTCTGGGGAGCTCTGGTGAATGTCAGCTCTGCAGGTTACACTTGCTGATGTCCAGATCTGCCTCTCCCACTGTACTTGTTATCCTGAAGGTTCCCTGACATCTAAGCCTCCTCTACATGTTAATCAGCTTCTTAGAGCGTAGCTGGTTAAGGTAGTTTAATTCTAGTGAGTGAATGATAAGTTTTGATTTTACTATTGTGCTTCCATTGATCTGTCCTTCATGTTTACTAACTCTCAGACTCCTCTGTTAACTTATGTTGGTCCTTCTCCTCATGGACTGATTTTAAATTATCTCTCAATTTCATAGTTTAATGTTACGCACTTCAAACTTAGTCCAAGTTAAAAAGATAACATTGATGAGTATATCATTTGCTTTACCAGCTGACAGTGGTTATGTTCAAATTCTAGAAAAAATGTGTAACCTTTCACAACTCCATGTTGAAAAGGTGGAACTCTGAAATATTTTAGAAACATTTTATTACTCTTAAAGATTGCTATATTGACCACTGATCTTCATTTCAAACCCATATAAATGGCTTACACTATAATCTGGCAGACAATGAGAAAGCATGCCTTAGATCACCTATGTGGAAGACAGCCTTTAAATGTGCCTTGCTCTGGCTTGTATCATGCCTCATTTCTCTGAGCACCATCTCTCTGCTTTTGAGTACATCCTATATCTACCTTTAATAAATTCTTTTTATGTCTCTTTAAAAAACCAATTTTAGGATAGGCTACTCATCCCACCATCCTAGATGTCTAAATGTCTAGGTTTTCTTGAAAGATTTCTTAGTCCTCACATGTTCTATGGGAATCACAATAGGATATGTCTATAATAATTATATGTTTAAATCCTAAACCTATAAATTCAGTTACAAAAATAGTGAAGAAAAAGCCAGAGATAACTTGGCTTTGGTAGGCAATGTCTTTTCTGTTAGAGAGCCCTGAACCCATCTTCTATTATTTGCTTGGGATTTGTAAGAAAGTTTTCCAAAGAAATAGAAACAAGGGGATATATAGATGTGTAAGAGGAGATTTATTAAGAGAATTGGCTCATACAATTATGGAGGCTATGCAGTCCTGCAAGCTGGAAAACCAGAAAAATGGTGGTATAATTCAGTCTGAACCCGAGGACCTGAGACCAGGAAGGATAATGATGCAAATCCCAGTCTGATAGCAAAATTCTGAGAACTGCAGAAGGAGGGTGTGCATGCGCATATGTGTGCGTGTGTGTGTGTGTGTGTGTGTTTGTGTGTGTGTGTGTGTATGTGTGGGTGTGTTTGTGGCCTTTGGTATAATTCTTAAGTCTGGAAGTTTGAAAACCAAGAGCTCCAATGTCTGATGGTAGACGATGAATGAACCAGCTCAAAGAGAACAAATTTGCCCTTACTTACCCAGTTTACTGATTTAAATGCTAATCTCTTCCAGAAACACATCAGACACATCTAGGAATAATACTCTTCAAGCTTTCTGGGCAGCTATAGCCTAGTCAAATTGACACAAATAAACTGACTAGCACAAGCCTTGTAGGAATAAGGGCATTGGGCTCCAGTGTGACATGATAGACATTTGAAAGTATAAGTTACATACTTATATGCTTAAAAATTAGTAATAAGGAGATAAACACAAGAAGTTTCCAAGGAAGAATTGAGCAAAGACTGCAAGTACAGCAGGAATATAGAGTACAGCAGATGTTTTTGAGAAAATTTACTCATAAATGGATCTTGCAAGGAGTCAGTGTCACCCTATGTTTTAGTCACCTTTTTAAATATCTAGGACAATACCAGATACATACAATTTAAAAGAGGCACGGTTTATTTATGCCATATTTTCAGTCCATGTTTAGCTGAAAGGGCCTGAGAGGCGAAAAGTCTTTTCACAGATTGTCTGGCAGGAAGCGAGAGCTACTAAAATGGCCAAGGAAAGGGCTCCTTCTGGGTCACATCTCAGAGACCCTTCTCTCCTGAATGGATTCCACCTGTTTACAGCATGTTCTGCTTTGAACTGCTCTGTGGATTAATCCACTGGTGAGTACAGGGTCCCCATGATTAAATTGGGTTCTGAAACCCCCACTTCTGAACACATGACCCACGCGGGAGATGTTTTAGATCTCAACTGTAACACTAAATATGCCCTGCAAATCTATGACTTGACCTTTCTTTTTTGGGCAATTTGTAAGCCTCTGTTGTCCAGTTTAGCTGAAATTGAACATTCACATATTTGTTTTGAGAAGGCCTCCCCCTTGGAATAATAAAGCACATTTGATCTGTATATGCCTTTTCTCCAGACAGTGAGAATTATGTCTGCAAAACAAATCCAACTACAGGCTTTGTTGGGCACTCTCCTACTCTAGCCCTTTCTTGCCATGAAGGGAACCATGCCATTTCTTCATGCTTTGCATCAGAGTTGTAAGTGAAGAAACCACCCTGCTTTGTGAGTTCTAATGTGTTGCACAGAGCTCTCAGTGATGTCTGCTTTATTTGATTTTATTCTTGGTACTAAAAAAGAGCCTTAAACATGACCCTCAGAAAAAAAAAAAAAAAAAGAGCCTTAACCTTTGGAAAACATGTCTGGCAGCTGAGGAAATTAAGGCTTCCGCAAGATTCCCTTGAGCAACAACAGAAACCTCAACTGTGAAAAGTCTGACAGAGCTTCCTGGTTACCATGGTGAGAGAAGGCCTTCTTGTTTATAGGCTGTTAATGGGATACTTAAATTCTTCACGGTTTTAAATTAATTGTTTGGCAAACATTTCTTTTCTCCTACATATTGCAGATGAGCCGGCCAGAGTGTAAGCCTTACCTAAGGTTTGGTAGGCTGATCCTTTAAGATGAACAAGGGTTCTCTTTCCTCTCATCGAAATTCTGTGGGCACAATAAATGTGTGGTGCATTTTAATTCTATCTCTAGTCTGTCTCTGCTCTACCTCAAACTGTTTCCAATATTTCCTTGTAAAACAATATGTATCCTGTGGCCTGACTTACTACACAAATCCACAGAATTAATGTCACCCAACCGCGGAAGCCTGTTATGTGATGAATAGGGCACTTAGAGTTGATGTAGCCTGTGCCTCCATTTCAAAGCAATGCTTCTGCACCATAAAAAATTGATTATGCAAAGCCAGTTTTTACATCTTGAGTTTTCATTGCTATTTGTGATAGTCTGTGAACATTAAACAATTCCTTTCTGGTTTTTCAGCTGCTAATAATAACTTCATGTTCTCTTTTTAAAATCTATTCTGATATCTTTTGAACAAGTGGTTCCTCTTTGCATAAGTACATAAAAAGTCTTAATCATATTCCACATTAATTCCTTTTTCTTCACTCTTTCCATTTGTTTAGTGAAAAGTGATGAGAGGACCTTAATAATAAAGGCAGTGCTGAAATGAACAGGACCAATTACTCTACAATTAGTTTATTATTACACATTGTTTCTTTTCTTTTTCCATAAAGGCACATATGGATATTTATGAAAGTGAAAAACTAATCTTATATGAAATTTATAGCTATCTGTTATAAGGGTTTTTTTTTTTATACCGGTTACTGAACTTGTGATCTTGTGCTTGCCAGGCAGGTGTACTGCTGAGCTATACCCCTCGACCTTGTTATAAATTTTGAATTTCAAAGATAAAGAGTACTTACCACAAGATGGTCTATACAATTTATGAGAAAAATACTTAAAATTCACATGTTGTGGGAATTAGTTAATATCACTGTAGCAGAAAGTTCATCTTTAATAGAAGATATTTGCTAGTTATTAAAGAAAATCTTCCTGAAAAACCTTATATTAAATTATGACTCTTAAAAACTAACAAGCTATTGTATATCCAAAGAGTTGAAATATCTTATAATTTCAAACAGCAACCATGCAACCAGCAAATTACTTCAGAATAGAAAGAAAGGGAGATAATCTGTTTTGAGTGCTAAAACCACTAATTATCCCGACAACTTTGCTCATCTTTCTCACAGTAATAGAACCTCAGCAGCTGAGATTAAGGATGTTTTCAATATCCTTTAATAGAAAAGTATAGCTATATGTCGATCAGTCGAACTGAAAGGATCAAGCCTGTGCTCCTTCCTCTTTTTCCTTTCTTCCTGAATGTGTTACAAATGTGGCGACCGAGTCATTTTGGACCATGGGGTGAAGCAGCCCTCTAAGAATGACAAAACAATGGGACAAAAGAATGTACCTGTATCCCAAATGCTGTGGAGCCACACAAAGACACTGGACTCCTTTTTCACTAAGCCTATTAGGTCTGTGAGCAAAAGGATAAAATTATGCTTAAGTTATTTGGTTGTGTATTTTAGCAGCTAAATATATCCCTTAACCAACATAGACAGTTAGAAGAAATACAAGCCAAAAAAAACCCAGGTATCAGAAAAATCATCTTACAGAGAATCTGAGTTAGGCTACCAGGATTGATTTTAAGGGGAGAGATATACTGAGTGAAAGAAAAGAGGTATCCTTTTTTCAGCTGTGCTTCTATAATACCAAAGGCAGAAGTTGGTATGGAGCAGGAGTTTGATTAATGTTTGGTCAAGTTAATGTTAATTGAAACCAGGGAAGTCAAGTTTTTATATCTCAATACATTGCAAATCCAAAGGGTAATCAAAAAGTATGGTGAATGATTAAGTAAAGATAATTTATTACAAAAAAGACATGTTGTTAGTCCCCATTAAAGCACTTCCTTTCTGTTGGCACAAACTATCCCATCATTCTTGCCCCTTTCTGAAGCAGTTCTCAAAGTCCTTTTTCATGTGTGTCTATATGAGTTTTGATTAAAAATAGTGGTGAATGCTCCTGCTAACTGATGCCAATAGACAGGCAGGCTGGTAAAACTATTATGGTGTAACTTTATCATTCTTATTTACCAGATTTGGTGCCTTGTGACTTTTGGTTCTTTCAAGTCAAAATTACATGATAGGTAGATAAACATTTTAAATGATTCAGGACATGAAAGCAGTGAAGACAGCACAGCTGAAGACTGACCAAAAAGGGCTTTTAGAACTGCTTCAGAAAGGGGCAGAAATGATGTGTTAAGTGTGTCTGAGGTGAATGAGTATTTTGAGAGGGATTGATGACCATATGACTTTAATATGGTAATTTTTAATGTAAATACACACTTCAAAAGAAATCACACCTTGTACATAGAATCAAGAAGTCATGTTGGTCCTACAGTTTCTGTGGAAATACTGTTCCCTAGAATTTTAAGAAAAAGAATCCAAAGATTTATAAAGATATTTTTACATGTTAAAATCAAACATTAACAATTACAGGACAATTAACAATTACAGAACATTAACAATTACAAAAGCAAGGACAACAATGGTGACGATGGTGACAACATAACATGAGTTAACCCAACAAATCAGAAAGCATAGAGAGTGCATTTGTTTCCTTGGAGAAAAGAAGTAAAAAGCTTTTCTTATAGACTAGAAAAGCACAAAATGACTGTTAATCTTGGTAGTCTTCTCAGGGGAAACTAGTCTTTAAAGACTAATATTTCAAATTAAGAGAAAGCAGTCTGCCAGAAGGAAAGGCAGAGGAAATCCCTCAACACGATGTTCAATTTGGAACACAATTTATGTAAAACATCTTAAGATGGGAATGTTATTTGAGTTACACAAAATAAATTTTAATTGAAGGTGGAAGTATTACTTACAATCAATAAACTATAATACATTATCTACTAAATATCAAAAAATAATTTAGGAAATATTTATTGAACAGTTGACTGAGATTTATGAAAGATGCAACATAACATCCTTGCTCTTAAGCAACTTATTCTCTGAACAAAAATCCTTGTTGTGTATTAAAACACTATTCCTAAAGGAAACAAAATGGCACAATAGAGGTAATTAGTTACCACATTTTTGTATGCAATTAATGTCTTTTCTAAATGGAGAAATATTAAATTATATTTTATATCATTTGGATAAGTATGAACTGTTGGAGTCATTGATGCCTTGCTAATAACTAAAGAATATTTGCTACTGTATAACTTTCTCAGTTGCCTGAGAACGAAGATTAACTCAAACTTTCTGACAGGAAAAAGATGTAAATTTAGGTTTTTCTGGAAGTGAAATACCTTAGTTATTTTGTGGAAAGTTCATGAAAGCCAAAGTTCTCCTTCCCACCCCTTTCCTTTCCTCTTTTCTAATTTCTTTTATTTCCTTTCTTTTTCTTTTTTCCTTCTTCCTTTACCTCTTCTTTTATCTGGCTGCACGATGAATTGCTCTTGGTGTGTTTCAAGCGGTAACATGCTCAGTCATGTCTTGCTCATTCTCATGCAGGGTTGGCCCGGACCAAACCTAAGAGTTTGAGCAATTTTGAGAATGAAAGGAAGTGAACTTTCTTTCTAAACTTCCTGAAGAGAATTTTCTTAAGGGTATATATCTGTATAAGGAAGCAAAGTTTAGTTGGTTAGACAGAGAAAGAAAGAAAACTTTTCTGTTTTGTTTTTTGTTGTCACTAAGAAGAAAAAGAGATGAACAGAAAATAAAGTTAATATTTCAGTGCTTTATTTTTGTTTTGAAGGTCATAATACATAAAAGAAAGGACAACATAAGAATATCAGAATACACAGATGTTGTTAAGAAGTGGGATTGTTTATTTACAGTAGGCCTATGGTTTAAGGCAATGATTCTTTATGGGTGTTTCCTGTGAGATATTTTATAATAAAACAATTTCATAGAGAAGCAAATATGTTTAGTCTTGAATATCATATCTTTGTCTTCAAGCTTTTAAATATACACTGGAATATGGAGGAATAAATTGTTTAGATTAAGTAAGCCTATTTGCTTTGTTGTGAAACATCATTTGGTTTTATCCTCTAATTAAGTCTTAAGAATTGTAAGCACTGATAGAAAAGAATGAAGAACACATAGTTCCTATCAAGAGAGCTTGAAGTGGGAATTTTAACAGAAATTTGAAAAGATTAAAACTAGTACATAAAAACAAACACTATGAAATAAAAATGGAATAACTGAGAAAAAATTACTAACAGGTAGTGGCAATGAGGAATTAAAAGACACTTGATTATCGCTGGAAACTGTCAGATGTTTCTATGTCAATGACTAGAGTATGAATGATAATCAAACCTAAGGATGTTAATATATAACTTTAAGCAGATGATAAACATGGAATTTCTGCACACATGTTGAAGCATGTTAGGGGAATTTGTAGCACTCACTGCTTCAGAATGCAACCAGTTTTTTAAAAAAATATAGTCTCTACTGATGTAATAAAGTTAAAATCAAGTCATTAGAGTGAATCCTAACCAAATATGACTTTTTTATATAAAAAGAAGTAGGACACACAGAAATTCATGCATGGTGGAAGATAATATAACCCAGGAAGAAGCTGGCTAAGTCCTGGACTGAGGCATCTACAAGTCAGTGATGTAAGGATTGCTGCAGGCACAGAAAATTTGGAGAGTCAAGAAAGGCTTCTCCCCTGGAGCTGTCAGAGGGTGCATGACCCTGCTAAAACCTTGATTTTGGATTTGTGACCTCCAGAACTATGAGAAAGTAAGCATACATTTTTTAAACTGCTTAGTTGTTGGTATTTTATTATAACAGTTCCAGGAAACTGATGGGTTACATGAGAAGGGAATGATATTAGTATCTTCCACTCCTTTGTACAGTCATCCTATTTATTTATAGCATCCATCCACCAACCACATTCTACAAATGATGACAATTAGCTCTCCCCATACCTGGAAACTTGTTCTATTTGTTGTCTAAGACAACTTCAGGAGTTATCAGTGCCTAATTAGCACCTTATCTACACCTCTTAGCTCCTGGTGGCATACTGCAATGAAAGCATAAAGACTAGTTGTTCTTGGAGTATCCAATTTTGTGGAATAACAAGTACTTATCATCAATTTTCTGGATCACCCATCCATTTGCTTAGGTTAATATAGTAAGGGTCTTCTAGAAGCACTCATACACAGGAATCTCATCTAAAACTTATGAGATTAAATTTAACTGATGAGATTTAATTTAATTTAAACCAATGAGATTAAATTTCATTTCATCTGAACTCAAAGATAAACTTTAGTAGAAGACATATCTAAAATGTTATTTGCATTCTCTGATGGGAAATCTTGTTTATCTTTGAAACCACTTAGCTTTTGGCTTCCTCCTCTGTGGATCTCCATTGAGTCCTCAAATGGAGATATCTTTGCCTTCTGAAAAAACTATCCTTCTCCTGATAGGTAAATCAATCGCACAGTCAAACTGTATTGCAAGATTGTCTGTCTCTTCTCCACAGTGTGTGTACGCCTTATCTTTCCACTGTACTGCATCAGGGATCACAACAAACACATTCTGTGATTTTTTATTGTACTGAAGACCAAATCAAGGGAATCCACACTGAAATGCATTTCTCAGTCTTTTAGAAAAAAATTATTTTGAGAAAAAGTCTCAATAACTCTCTAAATTGCCTAGACTAGGCTTGATCTTTCACTCTTACTATCTCAGAGTTCCAGAGTTCTGGGATTACAGGCATGTGCCACCATGCCTGGTTTAACATTCCACATATTTTTGAAGAGTTGAACTAAAAATCATTGTAGTCATCATGGAGATATTTTGGTGCACTGACAACTAATTAGCTTATTTCAAGAAATTGCCAAGATTCTACCCCAAGAATAATGGGCTAATTAATGAAAACAGAATGAGGACAGTTATAATGAGAGGATAAGAAGAGCTGAGACCAAAAATGAACTGAGCTTGTCACATCCAGTGTTTGATAGAAACCATATAAGTTTTTAGAACTTTTTAAACAATGTTCCTTTTTTTCTTTCCTTTCTTTATTTATTTTGATGCTAAGAATTGGAATCATGACCTTGCACTTGCCAGGCAGGCACTTGTGCTACTGAGCTATATCTCTAGCTGGTGTTCCATTTTTTAAACAATATTCTATTGTTTTATTTTTAATGCACTCTTGTTCTATTTCTTCCTTGCCAAGTAACTATAGAATATTTTTATTTAAAGGAAGAATAGTTTTATTAACAGTAAACATGGATATGCTACTGCTAAGAAAGACTGCTTTTTTGTTGTTAACAGAGAGCCTTCTGTATTATTGACATGTTTTGGACACCTGCTAAATGCAAAGCAACAGAGATACAAATAAATGTATGTTTAATTCATTTGAGTTTATCATTTAGATAGGAATATTTTGTGCATTATTTTTAAAAATAAAAAGTAGAGTATAAAATGTGTCATGGGTAGTACAGGAAGTAAATGACTCAAAGAACAAGTGATTGTTAAATGTGGTCTTGGAGAATGTTTTTCAATTGGCTCCTGAAAAATACTAAGCAAAAATTTTTTTGTAAGTAGAGGTAAAGTACAAAATTTGTAGTGATTCATCATTATCAATACCTAATCAATTGTTTCAATAATTTTTAAATCAATTTTCAAGGAAAGCTCCAATTGTTTCAAGACTTACTAAAACATTACCACAAACAAACAAACAAACAAAAATCAACAGAAGACCAAACAACCTATCAATAGAACACAATAGAAAATCCAGAAATACATCTAGACACTTATGTCTAGGTTGCTTGCTAACAAAATTGCCAAAGTTATGGATACTCAAGGAAGAAATAATTATTTCTATAAAGAGTGTAGAAACTAACTACACATAGGACAGGGGAATAACAATCCTTACCTCATGTGGTAGGAAAGACTTAACTTGAAATAGATGACATTTTTAAAGTAAGAACTAAAACTCTGAAGTACCTATAAAGATAGAATATAAAATCTTTACAAATTTGGTCTATGAGGTTTCTCAGAAAGGGCTCTAAAATATATTTCACATGATTTTTGTCTTTGACGCTGTTGATGTGGTGCATTACATTTATAGATTTGCATATGTTGAATCATCCCTGTGTTCCTCAGATAAATCCCACTTAGTCATGATGTACAATCTTGAATGATTTGCTGCATTCTATTTTATTGAGATTTTTTTTGCATCAATGTTCATTAGGCATATTGGCCTATAGTTCTCCTACATGATCATCTCAATAGATGCAGAAAAAGCTTTTGATAAATTCCAACACTTGTTCATGATAAAAACCCTACAGAAAATCAGAATAGATGGTATCTACCTTGATCTGATAAAAGCCATCTATGACAAACCACAGTCAACATCATACTAACTGGACAAAAACTGAAAGCTTTCATTCTAAAATCAGGAACAAGAGAACTCCTATGCAATAGAGTTCTGGAAATGTTAGCCAGATCAATTAGACAAGAGAGAGAAATAAAAGGAATAAAGATAGGAAAGGAAGAAGTTAAATTATCACTATTTGCTGATGACATGATACTCTACATAGAAGACCCAAAAATTCCATCAAAAGACTATTAGAGTTAATAAGAAAATTCAGAAGTTTACAAAGTCAACATTCAGAAATCAATAGTATTCCTATATGCATATAACAAACTCTCTGAGAGAGAAATTATGGAAATAACACCCTTTCTAATAGCATCCAAAAAATGAAATACTTAGGAATGAATCTAATAAAAGATGTAAAAGATCTGTATATTGAAAACTTTAGTACTCTAAAAAAGGAGGTTGAGAGGATGTCAGAAACTGGAAAGATATCCCTTGCTCTTGAATAGAAAGAAGCAACATTAGTAAAAATGGCCATACTACCAAAAATTTTATACAGATTTGATGCAAACCTGATCAAAATACCATTAATATACCTCACAGATCTAGAGAAAACATTCTTAAAATGCATTTAGAAACAGAAAAGACCTAGAATAGCAAAGGAAATCCTGGGCAACAAAGGCAAGGCAGGAGGGTTGCCAACTCCTGACTTGTAATTATACTATAAAGCTCCAGTGATAAAATCAGCATGGTACTGGAAAAAAAAAATAAACACACGCAGATGCACACACACACACACACACACACACACACACACACACTACAGACCTGAAAATCAATGGAACAGATTAGAAGATGTAGACACAACTAAAAAGCCACTCAATCACCTTATGTTTGACTGGTTAAATATGTTCACTGGAAGAAGGATAGCCTCTTTAATAAACGGTGCTAGAAAAATTTACTTTCCACATGCCAAAGACTGAAACTAGATCCATGTCTATCACCATGCACTAAGTCAAAATTGGTTAAATATCTAAATATTAAAATAGAAACACTAAATCTAATGGATGAAAAGGTAGGTAGAAATCTTGAAGACAGGGTTAGGCAAAAGTTCCTGAATGAAACAGACCCCACAGGAAGTACTTCAAAAAATCAACAACTGGGATCTCACTTTATTCAAAAGTTTTTGCACTTCAAAAGAAATCAACAGAGTGAAAAGAAAACCAACAGAATGGGGAAAGAATTTTAGCCAGCTGTTCCTCAGACAAAGGATTTCTCTCTAGAACATATAAAGAGTTGAAAAACATCAGGGACCCCAAATTCAAACATGCAGTCCAAAAACTGGCATCTGAGTTGAGCACACACTTCTCAGATGAAGAAATACAAATGGCAAATAAATACATGAAGAAATGTTCAACATCACTGGTCATTTGAGAAATGCCAATTAAACAACATTGAGATTCCATCTTACTCCAAAAAAATGGCCTCCATGAAGAAAACAACCAACAACAATTGTTGGCAAGGCTGTTGGAAGAAAAGGAATGCTTTTTCCACTGTTGGTGGGAGTGTAGACTGGTATGGCCAGTGTGGAAATCAGTGTGGAGATTTCTCAAAAAACTAGGATTGGAAGTCTCATTCAGTCCAGCTATTTACCTTCTGGGGAACTGAAAATGTCATGCCACAGCAATCTATGTGCACTCCTGTTTATAGAAGCACAATTTGTAATAGCTAAATCTTGGAAACAACTGAAATGCTCATTAATCATGGAATGGATATAAAAGATGTGATATTTGAACACAGTGGAATATTTCCCAGCTACAAAGAATAATATTGAGGCCTTTATGGGTAAATGGAGGCAACTTGAGACCATACTTACAAATGACATAAATCAAACTCACATTTATAAATATCATAGTCTCCCTACTGTAAGAAAAAAAAGAGTAATAAGATCCAAAATGTACAATAGATATTGTAATAATGAAAGGGAATGAAAATACACAAAAGGGAAGAAGAACTCAGATAGGAGAAAAGAGAAAAGAAAGAAGGAAAAAAATGACATGCATGTAGGAATATATTTTATATATATGTGTATGAATGTACAAGACAGATAACTATATTACTAATCTCTGTTAGTTCATCAAAAAGTACAGTTTGTGTTTTCATTGTTTGGTTGTTTGATCATTATTTTACACGCCTAAATCTTGTAACCTGAACAACTACTAAGATAACAATATAGAATATATTAACTAGTGTTAATTTCCTCCTTTTTTCAAAATTTTGTATTGTTTCTATCCATTTTTCTGTTTTGTTTTTTAAAATAAAAAATTAGAAATACATATCATAAAAAGACAAGACAAAGGCAAAATAAAGTCTCTCCTCCAAGTTGTTTATATGTTAACCCCCAGAAATTCTGAGTACTTTAACTTAAATGACAAAAGAGAACTCTGAAAATGTGATTACATTACAATTTTTTATTTTAAAAAGAAAAAAACAAAGCAGAACAAAGCAGATCAGAACAAAACAATGCAAGCAACACAGAATTTCTAAACAAGACAACAGGAAATGAACAGTGGCTCCCCAAAATAGTTGCCAAATAAAAAATTTTGAGATGAGGAAATAATTCTGATATTTGGGATAGTTTCAATCTAATCATAAGAATTCTTTAAAGCAGATGTAATGAAGATAACATGGTCAGAGAGATTCTATGTTGTTGGTTTAAAATTGGGGGAAAGGAGCCATGAACCAAACATGTGGTAGATTATGGAAACTGGAAAAGGGAAAAACATGCTCTATCCACTATAACCTCTAGAAAAAAAGGTGTTACCTGCTGACACCTTGAATTTAGCACAGTGAGACAACATCAGATGTTATCTTAAGTCTCTTTTCTGTTACCATAGCAAAACCCTAGAGGGAGGGTAACTTCTTAAGGAAATAGGTTAATTAACTCACAGTTTGGGACCCTAAAAATCCAGGATGAAGTAATTCCATCAATACAGACTTTGATGAAGATGTCCCTGTCACATCATGGAAGATGGCAGCATGTTGCTGGGACCATGTGATAGAGAAAGAAATCTCATACAAAAACAAGAAGTCAGAGTGGCCAGGCAGGGATAGATGCTGCTTTTTAATAAGAACCCTCTCTTGATAACCAAGCAAGGCCTATGAAAAGTACGTCAATTCCTTCCAAGTACAAGAGCCCAATTACCTCCCACAAGGCTTTACCTCTAAATAGTCCCACTGCCATTTAATATCCTCAAATTGGGAGCCAAGCTTACAACACATGGAACTTTAGGGGACACACATAAACCATATCCAAACCATAGCATGTGCCTAATTTACAAAATAGTAAGATAATAAATTTGTGTTTTTATCAATCACTAGATTTTTGGTCAATAGCAGGAAAATAATATAATTCACTTTCATAAAAACTTTTATACACAATGATTATAGAACATATATAAACATAGTATTATATATATGCCATCTTTATATGTACATCTATCTACATCTATGTTCCTTTACACAATTCAATATTATGATAATAAAGTTGGAAATGAACAAAAGATTTAAATAATTCATAAAATAAGACATGTAAGTAACCAGCAAATACATGAATATATAGGCATCATTTGGTCATTAAGGAAATTAAGATAAATAAATACAATTAACATTTCAAACAGGATTTACTTACCAGCCAACGTGTTTAAATCTGAGGTGCTGATGAGGCTCTGCAATAAGTGGGACTCATTTCTCATGGTTTGGAACTTTTAGTTCCCTGATATCCATGAACTGCTGAATGGTAAACAAATCATGGTAAATCCATACAATGAAAGACTACTCAGAAATAAAAAGGAAAAAAATCTACAACCTCATGGATAAATCTGAGAAATTATGTCAAATGACCTAGACATAAGACACATCATGTATGAGTGCATTGCATGACACTATAGAGAAGACAAAGTAGGCTAAGGTTTTCCTGGGAACTGAAGGTGTTGTGTATTTTGATTTGGTGGTGGTTAGACTTGACCATACAATTTCCTGTTTGTTGATATATTTGGATAATTTTAAATTCACCTGTGTCTTTCAACACACATAAGGGCACTGTGAGTGCAGCATGTGAACTATATAAACTATATTGAATCTTTATTTCTGTTTTCCAACCCTGCTCTTCTCTAGTATTCTTCACTTGGCATAGTCATCATCTTCCTACTAAGTTCACCCAGGAAAGTATGTTGTAGCTTGGCATAACTAACACCCTCTTGAGCCCTGCATTTAACTAAGACCCTGTATTTGATCCAGAAAAATGGAAAATTACTCATGGTATAAATCCCCTGAGAAAAGCAGAATGAGCCGCACCCACAAGAGAAAAATTAACCTGCTCAACAAAAGAAGCAGGACACAGGTGTCAATGAAAAATTGTTAAGATTCTAGCTAAATTGTTTCCAACAGAATGTCTTTCTGTGGTTCTCTGTTTAAAAGCTTTGTAATTTTCCAGTTCAGGATCACTCAATGAGACTCTGAAATGGATCCACATGAGTGGTCGCTGAGCTCAGCTAATTAAATTTCAAATTTATGGATTTGACCACTTGGATTCCTATATTGTTTTATGAACCCACCCCAAGCAAAGCTGGATTAATTCAACAGAAATACACTGTATAGAGGCTAACCAGATGGACTTCAGGAAGTGGTGGAGTAGCAAGCAGCAAAGGAAACAGTCTTTCTGAGAGACACCATCTGGGCTTGGGAATATACCATTTTGAAGAAGACAAGAAGGAAGGAAATGGGTCCCTTAGACACCAGAAGAGTCTGAAGTCTGAATTGAAGCCCACAGAGACAGTAAAAAGAAAAAATTCAATGAAGCAGAAGGCAGTAGCTGATGGCACCTTTGCTAGAGCCAGACTCACTGTTTGAGGGGAGCTGTTGGAACCTGGGGACACACGGTTGTGGTGGTGGCAGCTGGCAATCCTAGAGGCCTCTGTGGGAAGACTCAGTGGTGGAGGGGAGCAGTGGACATGGAGGACTGTATTGGCTGGTGGTGAGTACAGAGCACTCAGTCCTCCAGAGGGGGGATGGAGGAGCAATTGGCAGGGAGCCATTTTGCAGTTGGGACAGAGAAGCCAAGAATCAGAACGAACTGTTGCTGGCTTCCTCCAGCAGATCCTAGCTGGGTGCAAACCCATGGAAATTGCCTGGACTGTGGTGAGTCCAGTGAGTCTTGTCTCAGAGCAAGCCTGCTGAGGTTATCTGCTTCTCCATCATAAAGCAACTCCTGGCTTGTGGGGATATAGTGGTACAATTTGACATGCTGTCTCCACAGGTGGTCTACTAGTTAATCCAGAGACAATCCTGGAAGTGGACTGGGTTTTTTGTTTGTTTGTTTGTTTGTTTTGTTTTTTCTTTTCTTTGTTCCTTGTTTGTTTAATTGTTCATTTTTTAATATCTCTTTCTCTCTCTCCCTCTCTTTTTTTGAGTGTCAATATGGTTCCTAACCTCATTATGAGTGTGGTTTCATTCTGCTCTACCTTTTATGTCTTCCAGCTTTCTTTTCCTTCAGTCTTCTGCATCAGTTCCCCCAAATTGGTGGGATCCATCTTTGTTCTCCAACCTACTTGTAATCTCTTTCTCTTTTTTCACTTTTCTGTTTTCTTTTTAATCCCTTTTGAATCTTAACCTTTGAGGGCAGAATTGATATATTATAGTCATATATTGCATATAATTTTTTTGCATTCTGTTGAAAAGATATGAGAAGACACTTAAACAAGACACAACTCAGACACCCAGTTCACCAAAGGCAAACCCAGTAGACAAATGAGGTTGGAAAATGGTAACAAATAATTGAATGAGGCTCTGGAAAAAATGAAATCAGAAAAAACCTCTCAAGTAACTACAGAGTTTACCAAAATACATCTCATGTTTAATGATGTTAGAGAAGACAACAGACAAAAAAAAAATAGATGAGCAGGGCTGGGGATTTAGATCAGCAGCATAAGTGCCTGCCTTGCAAGCACAGGGTTGTGAGTTCGATTCCCAGTACTGATAAAAAGAGAAAAGAAAAAAAATAGATGAGCTTAAGCAAATTATGGAAGCACAACATAAGAAACAAATTGAATCCATAAAGCAGATTCAAGAAGATATCCAAGATAATAAAAACTCCACTGAAAGTATTCAAAGCAGAATAGGTCAATGTGAGGACAGGGTCTTAGATATTGAAGACAGGAATGCAGTTAGTGACCAGAAAAAGAAAAATTTCTCAAAATTAGCAAGGAACTATGAGAAATCAATCCAGCAACTGCTAGACGAGATAGAGAAAAATACCTCAAGATTAATTGGAGTTAGTGAACAAGCAGGGGATACTATAAATGAACACTGAAAACATCTTCCCAGATATCATGACAGAAAATTTCCTGGTAGAGAAAAAGAATTTGACATATAAATAAATGAGGCAGATAGTACTTAGCAATGATTTAAAAAAAAAAGACATGCAGGCATATCATAGTCAAGAGTCCAAAAATTCAACACAAGTATAGAATTTTAAAAGCTATTAGGGAAAAGAAACAAATCATTTATAAAGGAAAGCCCATCAGAACTACATTTAACTTCTCAGCATAAAGTCTCAAGTCAAGGAGAGCTTGGAGTGAAGTACTCTAACTTCTAAAAGAAAACAACTTTCAACCTGGATTGATATATCCCACAAAACTATCTTTCAAAACTGAGGGAGAAATAAGATTTTTCTATGACAAAGAACATCTGAGGAAATTTATGACCACCAAACCAGCACTCCAAAAATGTTGTGAAGAGCATTTTAGAAAGAATAGGACTACATAAGGACTACAACTCCATGAATCCCAACAGAAAGAATCCACTAGGAAAGGCAAGCAATTAGAGGGAAGGGAAAAAGAAAAAAAAAGCTGGGTAGGGGGAACCAATAATGGGAAAATAACATGACAAGTATAAATCAATGCATATCAGTCTTAACCATTAATGTTAAGGGTCTCAATTAACCAGTCAAAAGCATAGACTGGCAGAATGGATCAAGAAGTGAGATCCAACAATATGTTGTATACAAGAAACACATTTATTACAAAAAAGAAATTCATAGACTTAAAATTAAAGGATAGAAAGCAATATTCCATGCAATGGGAATCCAGAAAAAAGTAGGAGTTACTATTCTATTTGCAGATAAAATGAATTTCAAGCCAAGACTGATTAAGAGAAATGAGGTTTGCTACAACCTGCTAAAGGAAACAATCCAAGAGGAAGAGATAACAATCATAAATATATATGCAATAAATATCAGTGTACCCAGTTATATGAAAAACAATTATTAATGGTCTTGAAAAATCAAATAAGCCTTAATACAATTGTACTGGGAGATCTCAATACCCTACTGTCACAAAAAGATCAACTAGACAAAAAAATAAAGAATGAAATATTAGAACTAAATCAAACTTTTAAGCAAATGGGCTTAGTAGATGTCTGTAGAGTGTTCCACTCCACAACATCAGAATACACATTTTTCTCAGCTGCACATGGGACAGTATCCAAAATAGACTGGCTCATAGAACATACATAAGTAAGTATAAAGAAATTGAAATTATACCATACATACCATCAGATCACAGTGCAATTAAATTGGAAATCCATGCCAAAGGAAAACACAAGAGCTTCATCAACACATGGAAATTAAATAGCACCCTATTGAATAATCAATGGGTAACAGATGAAGTTAAAGAAGAAATTAGATAGTTTTTACAGTTGAATGAAAATGACAATACAACATACCAGAATTTGTGGGACACAATGAAGGCAGTCGTAAGAGGGAAATCTATAGCAGTAAATACTCATATCAGGGAAATAGAGCAAGCACATATAAACAACTTAATATTGAACCATAAACTTCTAGAAAAAGAAGAGCAGACTAAACCAAAAGCTCATACAAGGGAGGAAATTATAAGGATCAGAGAAGAAATTAACATACTGGAGATTTAAAAAAAATACAAAGAATCAATGAATGAAAGAGTTAGTTCTTTGAAAGAGTAAATGAAATTGACAAACCCTTGGTCAACCTTATCAAAAAAAAAAAAAAGGAAAGAAAAATACTCAAATTTGCACTAGGAATGAAAAGGATGAAATTACAACAGACCCTGTAGAAATCCAGAAAATCATCTATACTTATTTTGAAATTTTGTATTCTAATAAGATGGAAAATATAGAAGAAATGGACAGATTCCTTGATACATATGACTTATCAAAGCCAAATCAAGAAGATATAAAAATTCTAAATAATCCAATATGAATAAATGAAATTAAAGTTGTAATTAAAAACCTATCAAAAAAGAAAAGCCCAGGCTCTGATGGGTTCACTACTGAATTCTACAAGAAATTTAGTGAAGGTCTAATACCACTACTTTGCAAACTCTTTAATGAAATTAAAAAGAAAGCAATACTACCAAATTCAATCCTGGAAACAAACATTGCTCTGATTCCAAAACTAGAAAAAACCCAACTAAGAAAGAGAATTACAGGCCGTTCTCCCTAATGAACATTAATAAAAATCCTCAATAAGATATTGGCAAACATTGCAGCAAATCATCAGGAAGATTGTACACTGTGATCAAGTAGGATTCATCCCAGGGATGCAGGGATGGTTCAACATACATAAACCCAAATATGTAGTACATAATATTAACAGAACCAAAGACAAACATCATATGGTTATCTCAATAGATGCAGAAAAGCTTTTGACAATGTCCAGCAACCATTCATGATAAAAATTTGGAATAGACAGTCTTTATCTTAATCTGATAAAAGCCATCTATGACAAACCAAGAGCCAACATCATCCTAAGTGGACAAAAATTGAAAGCTTTCACTCTAAAATCAGGAACAAGACAAGGATGTGCATTGTCTCCACTCCTATTCAACATATTCCTGGAAACTTTAGCCAGAGTAATTAGACAAGAGAAAGAAATAAAAGGAAGAAAGATATGAAAGGAAGAAGTTAAATTATCATTATTTGAAAATGACATGATACTCTACTTAGAAGACCCCAAAGACTCCACCAAAAGACTTCTAGATTTAATAAGCAAATTTAGTAATGTAACTGGTTATAAAGTCAAAACTCAAATATCAATAGCCTTCCTGTGTATGAGTAACAAACTCACTGAAAGAGAAATCAGTGAAACAATACCTTTTACAAAAGTACCCCCCAAAAATGAAATACCTAGGAATCAATCTAACAAAAGATGTAAAAGACCTCTGCTTTGAAAACCATGGTACTCTGGAAAAGGAGATTGATGAGGGTATTAGAAAATGGAGAGATGTCCTGCTCTTGGGTAGGACTCAATGCAAGTCCAATCAAATTTCCAATAGCATATTTTCAGAGTTAGAGAAAACAATCTTAAAATTCATCTGGATTCAAAAGAGACCTAAAGGAGGAAGCTGGGATGATGGCAGATTGATAAGTAGCAAAATAAAGAGCCTATCTGGGAGAAACAGCTCAGACACTGGAATTTGACATCATGGAGAGGACCAGATGAAAGGAGATGGATCCTCATGGCCCAAGGAGAAACTAAAGCAGGAAAAAGAAAGAAGGAAAAAAAAAAAGGAAAGGGGAAGCATGGATGGAAGGATGTAGCAAGATGCGCTCTCACCAGAACCGATCCCAATGTGTGCAAGACGCTGCTGGAATCTGAAGGACAGGTGGTCACCATGAAGTTGGGGATTGGCAAGCCTGAGGGCCTTGGTGGGAGGACAAGGTCACAGAGGGAAGCCTCAGAGCAAAAAACAGAGCCAGCATGAGATCTGCACCAGCCCACTGTGAGTGCACAGAACTTAGTCCTCCCCTGGGAGTGGGTGATTGGCTGGGCAACATTTTGCGGCTGGGCAGGACAACACCCTGGTCCAAAGCTGCAATGGCTTCAGTTAGCCACTTCTAGTGCAGAGCAGATTAGTGAGAATTGCTGGGACTGAGTCCTACTCCTGTACGAAATCCAATAGCCAGGGACAAAGTTTCCCCTGAAGCTATCCCAAACCAGTTCTGCCCACAGGGCACACACTAATGTGGTGAAGACTCACAGCGGTTGACCAGTTCAGAAGGGAGGGGCCAGACTGCATCACTCCTGCTTGTACCTCAGTGGTCAACAGCAGACTGGGTAGGGCAGCAACTACTAGCCAGCATGCTTCAGAGTAATAGTAACCAATGCAGAAAGTGCCTGAGATCTCTACTATACACTTGTCTGGAAGAAACCAGAAACATGACAAAAGAAAGAAATAAAAGGAAGTCTCCAGCCTCCAACCCAAACAATACTGACCTAGGAGAGATAAACAGAGAAGAGATCAGGGGCAGCACATTGGCAGTATCAGAAACAACATTATCTGACATCAAGAAATATCTTTGTGACATTATAGAAGAACTCAAAACAGAAATATTAATACAAGTAAAAGAAGATATAAGAAGATTAATAAAAGAAATACTAAGCACCTCTCAAGAAGGCACAGATGGAAGAATGGAGGAGCATAGAAAAAGAAAGGAAACCTTTGATGAAGAATATTAAAAAAATCAGAATACATGAAACAGATTCAAAGAGAATCCCAGGAAATTAAAAACTCCATTGAAAGCTGGCAGAACTGCTTGAAAGAAACTAAGGATAGACTATCAAAACTTGAAGAGAGGTTTGCAATGTGTTATTGCAAAAGGAAAGATCTCTTAAAAACAACAAGGAACCAGGAAATAACAACACAAAGGCTAGAAGATGACAAGAGGATCTATAACTTAAGAATAAAAAATGTGAGTGAAGAGGCAGGGGTAAACACAAATAAAATACAAAGTCTATTCACAGAAATAATTAAGGAAAACTTCCCAAGCATAGGAAAAGGAAATGATATTCAGATATATGAAGCATACAGAACTCTAGCCAGCTACAACCAAAATAAATCTACACCCAGACATATAATAATCAAGATCCCAGAAATTCAACATAAGAACAGAATATTAAAAGCTGTCAGAGAAAAAAAACAAATCACCTATAAAGGAAACCCATCAGAATCACAACAGACTTCTCAACACAAACCATCAAATCAAGAAGAGCTTGGAGCAATGTATTCCAAGCCCTGAAAGAAAATAACTTCCAACCCAGATTGATGCACCCTGAAAAACTAACTCTCAAAATTAATGGAGAAACAAGATTCTTCTATGACAAAGAGGAACTAGGGGAGTTTGTGACCACCAATCCAGCCCTATAAAAAATACTGGAGGAGAGAGAGAGAGAGAGAGAGAGAGAGAGAGAGAGAGAGAGAGAGAACATGGTTTCAGGAAAAGTGGCAGAGAGGCCTCACTGCATGGAGCAGACAGTGAATGAAGGAGAAAAGTAGACAACCAACAGCAGAAAAAACATGGCAGAGATGGGCAGAGAAGGTTAGCTATAATCACTAACATAGATGGCCTTGATACACTAACAAAAAGAAACACAGGTAAATTAGATCAGGAGATAGGGTCTATCAAGATGCTCTATATAAGAAATATAATTAACCTGAAAGAGAGTTTATGGACTGAAAGTCAAAGATGAGAAAATAATGCTCTATGTGACAGGGAACCAGAAAAAAAGTGGGGGTAGCTTTCCCAGCAGCTGCAGATAGGTTGGAAAGACATAACACTTTATACCATTAAGAACTACTCAGCTATAAGGAAGGAAAACCTTAAGGTTCTTGTAGATAAAGGAATACAACTTGAGATCAAGCTCAGGGGTAAAAAGGGTCAGAACCACTTAAATAAATAGTGAGTTGCCTCTCTAATTGAAAACTAAAGGAGATAGTGAGATACAAAATGTTGAATGTACCCTCTGAAAGTGAAAGGGGAGGAATTGTCTAAATAGGGAAGGCAGAGGACATTGTTAATCTTGTATCATGATTTGAAACCCAGATTGTTCTCATTGCTCTGTTTAGTTTGGTTATATTCTGTTCCAGTTTGTCTACTTGTACTAGATTTGAGGGCACAGACAGCCATCCCAAAAATAGCAGGATGTACTATGGTAACCATCTTTAATTTCCTACTAACTTAATCTGGAGCTCTGTGTTACTTACATTGTCTCATTGTAACTTAATTTATTTGAATCTGGTTTGTTAGATTGCTGTTTTGTTTTGACTGATTTTATTCAATGTTATGTTTGATAGTATTAAGTCTGAGAGTATAGGCAACCACTATGAAGACAATAAGATTCACTAGGATACCCATTCTTGTTTGACTGTTACCTACTTTGGAAGTCCTATAATATCTCCAATGCTTTCTTTTTATTGATTTTGTTCTGTACTGCTATGTTCAATTTTACTGTGTCTGATGATATGGCAATTCTACTGAAGATAACAAGAGACATTATAGTAACCATTATAGATCACCTTGTATTGTGATTTTAAATCATGTACTGTGTCCATCCTTTTGTTTTGAATGACCCCATTTTGTTTTCTTTCTCATTTGGTTTTATTCTTTTCAAAATAAAAAAAGAAGAGACCTAGAATAGCAACGGTGATTCTGGGCAACAAAGACAAGACAGAGGGCATCACAGTCCCTGACTTGAAATTATACTATAAAGCTATTGTGATAAAAACAGTGTGATACTGGCAAAAAAACCCCAAAGATCAATGAAATAGATTAGAAGATGCAGAAATAACTGCAGACACACTAAACTACCTTATCTTTGACAAAGGTGCCAAACAATTCACTGGAAGAGAGACAGACTCTTCAATAAATTGTGTTGGAAAAACTGGCTTTCCAAATGCTGAAGATTAAAACTGGACCCATATCTTTTGCCATATACTAAGCTAAAATTAGAATGGATTAAAGATCTTAATGTTAAGACATAAACATTAAATATGCTGGAAGATAGTACAGATAAAACTCTTGAAGACATTGGTGTCGGAAAAGACTTTATGAATAGGACCGAGAGTGCACAGGACTTACTGCAAAGAATCAACAAATGGGATCTCACCCTACTGAAAAGTTTTTACACAGCAAGAGAAACCATGAACAGAGTAAAGCGACAATCCACTATGTGGGAGAAAATGTTTGTCTGATTTTCCTCAGATAAAGGATTATTATTGAGAATGTATAAAGAATCAAAAAAAAAATCAGTCTTCCCAGATTTAAAGACCTAATCCAAAAATGGGCATCTGAGATGAACACACAATTCTCAGATGAAGAAGTAGAAACATCAAATAAATACATGAAAAAATATTCAGCAGTACTGGTCATTCAAGATATGCAAATTAAAATAACACTGAGATTTCACCTCACCCCAGAAAGAATGGCTAGTATTAAAAACCTAACAATAACAAATGCTGTAGGGGCTGTGGGGAAAAAGGAACCCTTCTCAGTTATTGGTAGGAATGCAGACTGGTGTAACCACTATGGAAATCAATGTGGAGATTCCTCAAAAAACTAGGATTGAAGTTTCCATTTGACCCAGCTATAGATATCTTCCCCAAATAATTAAATGCATCATACCACAACTTTATATGTGCATCCATGTTTATAGCAGCAAAGTTTATAATAGCCAGATCTTGGAAACAAGCTAAATGCCCATAGACTGAGGAATGGTAAAAAAGATGTGGTATTTCCAACATAATGGAATAATATTCAGCCATAAAGAATAATAAACTGGACAGTTTTATAGGTAAATGGATGCACCTTGAGAACATACTTATTAGTGAAATAAATATGTCATGCACATATATACATCATGTTGTTTCACTAGTATGATAAGGAAAAAACATGTATTTTGTCCCAGAGAGAATGGCTTCAGCCAAGCAATGACTCAGGCCACACCTGCCTTTACTTTAACTCACTGTGAGCCATTTTGAGTTGAATTGTGGATGTCTTGGAAAAATTTTGATGTGCTAGTTTGGGTTTTTGCATGTAGATATCCAGTTGTTCCAGTATATTTATTGAGGGTACAATCTATTCTCTACTTAATTGCTTTTGCATCTTTTCTGGAAATCAATTGTCTGTTATATGGATATCTATTTTAGGACTTTATATTAGTACTTTGGTGGTTTGTCTATCTTGATATCAATGTTGTTTGGTCATGATTGGTGTAACTTTGTGATAAGTCATGGGATTGGGGATGATTAGAGCTCTAATTTTATTCCTTTATCAAAGTTGCTTAGATTATTCAGAGTGTTTTCTATTTTTACGAAATGTGAAAATCAAAATGTTAATCTTTATGAAAAATGATAATTGGCCTTCTGATAAGGGATTGTGTGTTCTTATCTTTATTATTTTCTTCTGTTCATTTTTGGTTTTATTCTTTTATTTTTAATTTCTCAAGGAAAGATATGAGGATATTTCATAACTTTCTTCTTTTGTAATAAATGTACTTGGTGCTAAAAATAAAAAAGAAATATATCATATGTAAAGAAACAATAAATAATGTTTTATTTCTCCTAAAATATTTTAAAATACACAGTGGTGTGGAAATCATGGATAACTCACTGAACATGATCACAGATAGGGATATTTTCAACTAACAAAGGCTGTAACAACCAGAGTGCCCCTTGGTGGAAATTGATGCATTTATTTCAATATGCCACTTCAGCTGTTCTAATTGCCTATTTCACCAATTATTGAGTTCATATTTGACTTGATAAGCTACAACAGTTCAAGGTACATAAAAATATTAATGCAAGGTTGCTGGCAAGTCTCTCATTTTTTCACTTTTCTAGTACAGAAAACATAAACCATTTTAATTTACAAAGCAATTAGTTGCTTCAATCTTTGTTCACTTACGTTGAATCCCTGACCTCATTACCACTTTTTTCTCTTTTTAGAGAAACCTTCAGTTTGAGAAAAGTCTGGAAATGTCATCTCCATGCCATTTAAAGTGTAGACTGGATCATGTCTCCACTTTTCCCTTGTGCCTTTTGTCAGTTCAGAAGTGAATCCTTCTCTTGTGTGAATCTGTGGCCTCCCTCTGCTCATTATCCTGTCTCTACAGAGACCTTGTTTGCAGTGATTATTCCTTGATCTAGTTTCTTCATTAGCTCTCTGTCAACTTGCTCTTTCCAAACAGCATTCAAACAAGCTCAGGTCCCCCTTCCTTACAACATCCTCTAGCATTGTCTACACTGGTGTTTGAGGAACTCAGCTGCATATCAGGGTCATCTGAGGACACACTTCAAAATACTTTTTATTTAGCTCTGTGATTAGGAATTCAGATTCAGTAAGAATTATATAAGTGTTAGTTATCTGATTAACATCCTCAGTGAGTCTAAATGACACTGATATATTAACTCACCTGTCACTGTCCTTGCTTCTCACCTTTTATTCTTTCCTTAGAAATTCTGCTTAAACTTGTATCTTTCTTTAGGCATTCTCCAGAAACAATAAACAGGATTTTAAAAGCCATTTATTATGTTACTTGACAAATTTAACAATGCATCAAATTTTAAAACTTGTAAATATTAACTTTTAGAGAAAGTAGGTATTTAGAAAATTAAACTAACCAGGACAATATGCAGTATGTTAGTGTTTACAAAATTTTTGGTGATTTAACTACTCCAGAAGTAGTTTTAAAAGACTATGGAGACTTTTTGTGGCATCTACAAAGATATATTGATTTTGACCCTGAACTTCTGTGTTAGAGCCACAGTGTGGTGAAAATGAAGCATGCCAGTTGCATGGCTGCAAGACTGAGAGGGTGGTTTGCAATGGTAAAATGTGGTGCTGGTTCTTGATAGAACAAAGTCATCTTGCATCAGATCCTCAGCCCAGTTATAACTTTTCAGGCTGGGATCCTCCTTACTTTTGAAGACTTTATTTTATTGAGAGATGAATCATATTTCTTAAAGTAATGGCTTCAATACTTGGACAAGCAGCAGTTGTATGCATAGAAGCTCTCTTGCCAAGTTGTTGGAGTGAATAGTCAATTATTACTTATTTATGTGTAAATTTACTGCTGGTTTCTAGCCAGCAGCACCTAGGTGAATTCACTACCTAGGTGAATTCAAGGAATTCAGGTATTATATATAGTAATGATTTTGTTTTCAATTACTCTCTTTAAAGCAAAGAATCCAGGGTTGACAAGCAAGAAGATAAAGATTTTTTCCTTCTCTTATTTTTACCCATTCCCTTCTTCTTAAACAGGAGCTCACTAAGTATTACAGGACAGTCTAGAAATTGTAAGTCTCTTGCATCAGTCTCCCAAGCAAGATTAAAGTTATGTGATGACAACCTTATTTCTAAGTGGACATCTGGTGTGCTTCCTTGGAACTCTGACTGGCCTAATTCACTGTCACTATTGTTTTACTTTATTCCAACAACTAATACTATAGACTGGGTAACTTTTAGAGAATGGAAGTTTATTAGGCTTACAGGTCTGGAAGCTGGGAAATCCAAGTGCATGGTGTTAGCATCTATTGAGGAATTTCTTGTTGCATGACATCATGGTACATGGTATCATATAGTGAGACAGAGTGAGTGTGTTAAGTGTGGGTCTCTTTCCTGACCTGACAGGTACCTGGGCTGTGTCTGCATGTGTTGTAATATCTTGGTTTATGGGTACTCCCACACAAGATCTGTGAGCAGGTACACAAAGAACTCAAAGTGAGAAAGATGCAGATTTAGCAAGTATGTTTATAGAAGAATAACATAGTACTCTATAATTTTAAACAAAGCTAACTATTATTGAAGAGTGCATTGCACTTGGGAGAATGCCAAGCAGACAGCTCAGTAAAAGGTTGAGTACTCAGAGGTGGAGGTTTATAGTTTATAAGAACAAGAAAAGGTATATTTGGAAGAGATCCAAGCCACCAGAGTCAGAGGTGAATACTGTCCTGAGGATGGGGTTGGTTTCTTTTTCATTGTCCTAGAACCTGGGAGAGTTGTTGAAGGCTGTACATAAGGGTTCCTTTTCAAATTAGCAGGGGGACTCCATCCGCATGTTGGGAAAGGGAAGTTTTGAATTTACATGGTCTTAGCAAGAATGAACGTGGTAATGACTCCCCACAAGAGAGTAGTCAAAAACTGCAATGCAAACTAGGCTTTCTTGGGCTAGATAGGGTATAACTGGGTGTGAGTCAAGTAGGTGTGCATGTATGGAACCTACACATAAATAACTGCACAGATGGATTACCTGGAGAAGCTCATGAGCCCTTATCCTGAAACTGTGAGAGCAGAAGTTCAGAAATCTTCAACCACACTCCTGTGGCAGTTTCCTTCATGAGCTTAGCTACATTCTGTTAGTTCCATCTCATGTTAATATACTCTGTCATGTGTTCTTCTGATACATCATGCAGGCTCCACCCAAATGTCTTCATGAACTCCTTTTAAAAAGTTTTTGACCATACTGATTGTTGAATGCAGGTTCTTGGGTATAATCATGCACAGTACCACTGAGTTATGTTCCCTCTTTCTTGATCTCATCTTAATTATTTTCCTCAAAGTTCCATATCCAAATACCATTAACATATATGTATATATATATATAAGTGTATATATATATTTACATATATAGATAAGTTTACATATATATTTACATATATATATAACTTTATATAACTATATATATATATATATATTACATATATTGTTGGGGGTACATTCAAACTGTAGCAGGATTTATAGTGAACATTTCTCAGGCACACATGATCCTCTTTGGGAAATGATGTTTCTTTATAAGCATGTGTTATGGTTTAAATATGCAGTGTCTTCCAATGACTTGTGTAATGAGGATTCAATTCACAGTGCAGCAGTGTTCAGAGGTGAGGCCTAAGAATTGATTGCACCAAGGGGGCTTTAACTCACTACTTAAGAAGTCACAATTTTGTGTCATTATTGGGCAGTGATGGGAATAGGAGGTGGAGTCTATTTGAAGGGCATGAATCATGGAACCATATTTGGGAGATATATATGTGACTTTGGTGCATCTCTCTGTCTGCTTCTTGGCTGTCATAGGGTAAGCTAGTAAAACCAAAAGTGACCACTGCTCTGAGAATGAGGTTTTTCTAGTACCAGGACTTTTTCAAAGTGGGCTTGGCTACCACAAGGTGAGTAGATTTCCCTTGCAATGCCCTTTTGCCATGATGTTTATGCCTAGTTGTAGATGCAAGAGTAATGGGACCAATTGACCATGGACTGAAATGTCTGAACCTAAAATCAAAATAAATCTTTCCTCTGTAAGCCTGATCTGTGTCAGGTATTTTGTCTTAGATGACTATCATAGCATGTCCAACAGCTATTGGTTGAATTCTGTGATTCAGTGATAAGCCATCCAAGTTGGTTGGTTTTATTTGGTTAATAGTCTTGTTACCATTATAAAAAATTTTAGCCTTTGCATAGAATTATGTGAAATTGAACACATTTGAGCTCTAGCAACATTTCTGGGATTATTGTCTCATGACTTGGCAGTGAATTGTACATTCCCTTTTATTCTTTTTGACAATTGAAACCACTGTAGAAGCGTATATTAGGTTTAATCTTTATGAACTAAGGACAATGATGAACACATAGTAATTCATTGTTCTTTATATGATAAATGTGTATGCATTTTAAAATCTTAACTCATTTAATCTTTACAATTTAACATGAGATAGACAGTATTGCTATTGTTGCTTTACAGATGAGGAAACTGAGGCACACATAAGACAATAAACTTACTCAGAGTTACCCAGTTAGTAAGTGCCAGAATGAATATTCAAACTTAAATTGAAAGAGCTCTAGAATGTGCTCATAACTATTGTGACTCATATTCATTTGTATGTGTTTAATGTATATTTTATGCAAATAACTATT
The DNA here is from genome assembly GCA_004027455.1 of Hydrochoerus hydrochaeris. Lineage (NCBI taxonomy): Eukaryota > Metazoa > Chordata > Mammalia > Rodentia > Hydrochaeridae > Hydrochoerus > Hydrochoerus hydrochaeris. The sequence goes on along the minus strand of PVLA01002774.1, from coordinate 194,314 downwards.
ATATAAATATAATGAGGGAGGTAGATCATTTCTATTGCAAAACCAATTTATAATTCCATTTCCCTTACACTTCTGTTGTATTTAACCCATAGAATCTTTTAGAGTCCTGCCTAAATTTATTTAACTTAAGCATCATTGGATACTTACCTCTTACCAACCAATTTTTTCATATCCATTGTATAATATTCTTTCAGTGATAAAGAAGTACTAGATGATAAGATAAAAATGCTATAAATCAAATTGTGTCCCTATGAAATTCATATGTCAAAGCCCAAATCCCGATGTAATAACATGTGAAGATAGAGCATTTATGAAGTAATCAGAGTTAAAAGAATTTATAAGGTAGGGCCTTCATGATGGTATTAGCAGCTTTGTAAGATGAAGAGTGGGATCAATCTCCCCAATTCCATTCCAGGGGAAAGCACTCTGAGAAGATGACCATTTCATAGCCAGGAAGACAACCCTCACCAGGAATCAAATCTACTAGTAGCTTGACTTTGACTTCTAGCTTTTATATTTGTGAAAAAGAGAAGTCTGCTATTCCAGCCACCCAGCCTGTGACATTTTATTATAGCAGCTGAGATGATTTAAGGCAGAATGGAAGAATAAATAATGACAGGGCTCTCACTGCAACTTGACCTTAACAAGTCTCAAAACTACTTGTTTTGGTTTATTTTGTTTATAAAATGTTCAGCATCTGTGACTAAATGTTGTCTATTTTATATAATAAGTGGGTATATTTAATTATATACAATATATACTTTATTATATGTATAGAATTGAACTTCCCAGTTTCAAAGTTATCAAATACTTTTTAAGAATACCTTATTGAGATAAGTAATTTAAGAATTTAAAAATTTTGTCAACACCTTTCTCTGTGTGTTTGAAGATCCCTTATCAGCATACGTCACCATGAAAAAATATCTGGTTGTCCCTAATATAGGTGTCCTTTGCTGATCTGCAGAAACACATAGGGCAAAACAAGTTTGTGATAGGTTATAAAAGAATTCTGGCTCATGATAATGGGGCATTATACTCTTTATTTAAACCTCCTCTGAGATCTCTGAGATCTCAGAGGAGGTTTAAATAAAGACTAGAACTGAAAAATGTATTTGTGTTGAGTTTGGTATTTATATAGTCAAAGAAAATATTTGTATTTCCTATACTGACTTCTTATCACTGAGTAATGGAATCAAAACACTTTTGCCTAAATAATGTAGTGGATACCTAACAACCCAAATACAGGAAAAATATGAAGCGATTAGAACCATTTCTTTTCAAAATAAAGGTTTGTCAACTTCAAGAAGTGTTTAAAAGGGTCAGATTATAGAATGACATAGTACTTGGAGAGGTGCACATCAGAGCAAATGAACATAGTATGAATGAAGTGTGGATGTAGCCAAGGGTATAGAGTGTGCCTTGTGTGTGTGAAACAGTGAGTTCAAACTCAAGTACTGTAAATAAAAAAGTGTGGAACTTACAGCTCTGCCCTGTTATCATTCTAACAAGTTTAATTTTTACACTTTTACTATTCTATATTCTAACCATATCATTAAGGAGAAAGTATCAGACTACATGAACAAACAAGCATGTGATGCAACTTACTTGTGCTATACATGTTTTTCTACACCAAAGCATGTCTCTAAATTTAAAATGTTTTTGAAATGTTACTGAAGGCCAAATATGTTTCAGTATTACTCTATATAAGGCCAAATATGTTTCAACATTACTCTTTATAGGACTGAAATTATATTTCATCAGATTTGAAAGATCCAGCCAGGACATGTTACCAAATCATAAAGTAAATGTGTGTACATAAATGTGTGTGAATGAATGTGTGTGTGCCTGTGTTTATGCATATTTGTGTGAGTATATGTTTCAGAATAGAGAGTAGATAAGCATACATTATATAAGATAGCTTTGAAAATAAAAAATCAATTTTAGCACTATATAGATTGATGTTATTAAACATGTCCCTTCTAATCTTTCAACATAATACAGTAATGATATATATGAATCAATTAAGGATATGCATTGAAAAGGTAGTTAAGTCTGTAAGTGTTTGGTTTTTAAAAGAAATTAGTTTATCTGCATAGTGCTTTAGGTACTGATAACTAGAATAGAATTTGGAGTGGCCTAGCATGGGAATTAAACTATTTTTCCTTTCTGGCTTTGCAAGACTGCAAGCCATTGATCTGTCATCCTTTGTGTTTCCACTGATTTGTACATTGCCCTTCACTCACTGAGCTAGTTTTGTTTATTTCACATTTTTTATCTGTTGTATTCAGCTCTGCACATAATCATAAAAATCTGCCTGTAAGCCTCAAAGCATTTAGACCTTCTTTGAATTAAGGATCCAAAACATAATAATCTATTCTCAGAAGTTCTTAATACACTGTGCACCAGGAGGATCCTATTTTGTTATGGACAACATGCTGGTTTTATTTTCCAAATGTATAAAAGCCAAAGGAAAAAAAAATGTTATCTTCTTAGATAAAAGTGGTCATCAAATGCTGTTCTCATTTGAACTTAATTATTCTTTATTTAACAGATTTTATAATGTTGGGTTTAGAATTTTTTTATTTAATGATTTTAATTAATTTTGATCAGGACACAGATACTTTACTTTTAGAGTAAGGCAAATAATGTCCAGTGCTACCAATCTGTGTCTTAGTAAAGTATATTACTTTTATCATTTAGAGAAGACAGAATAATAATGTCAAATTTTGTGAGAAGCTGTCATCCTGTATTATAGAATCCATCTTTGCTGATGCTGACCCTCATTATGGATGTGAGAGGTGGACAGCGTGTCCTTCATGGTGGGCTTCTTCACTCACTCTTCTTTGCTGCTGTGGACACACATCTGCTCTGTGAGACTGACTTCATGACTGGGTGAGGCAGACTTCCATGTGTGACTCTTCTCAAGCTTTCTTTTAATACAGTAATGACTTCCCTTTGATTTGAATCTCATAGAAATTTTGCAATATTTTCGGAAAGTGTAGTTTCAGGCTACAATCTGGAGCTATCATAACACCTTGTAAGATATCACCTTTTTAGGCTGTATCTTGTTTTTCTCTCCTTGAAGACACAGTTCTGTAGAGCTGTGCCACTCTAGGTGTGCTTTAAAGAAAAAGGGTGGCACACGAATTCAGGTACTAGTTAACATTTTTTCTATCGTTCAATTCCTTTTCAGTGGATTTCTGCATGGATTTGCATGTCCTCACCAAAACTCATGTTGAAGTTAATCCTATTGTGAGGTACTAACAGTCTGCAAACTTAGTCTTACTATGGTATTTGGAAGTGGGAACTTTGCAGGAAATTAAAGTTACATGAAGCCATAAAGACTGGGATCTAATTCAGTGGGACTGTGGTTTTAACAAAGAGACTTGAGCTAGGATATCCCAGCTTATCTTCGATGCTCTGTGCTGCCTCATGACTCTACAATGAGTATCCACCAGAGACAAAACTTTACTAGATTTAGCTACCCAATTTTGAATTTTTTAGACTTCAGAATTATGGACTGAATATTCTTTATTCTTTATAAATTACTCAAGTCTGTGATGTTCAACTACAGTAACAGAAAATGAATCAAGCTTCTCGACAGGGGACCCACTGCAGCTTCAACCACCAGCAATATGATGAGGGTTTATAATCTCATTCCTGTGCTCTGGATATATTTCTCCAGCTAGGTCCTCTACCAGGATTGGCAGATACACTTTATTCTTGAAACATTCAAAACTGAAGCCATCTTTTCCATGACCTTGGCAAAACCCACTCTTTCATCTATACTCACTGTTACAGCCTTGTTGAACCTACAAAGAGTAATCTGAGAGTGATTCTAGCTTTCCTTCTAGTCATTCTATATACTTCCTCCTCCCTGACATTTATCATGCTGGTGGGCTTAATTCAGACCCCTTCTTCTTTGCCATTGAGCCATAATAATAGGTCTCCTTGCCTTCATGTTCATATTGTCATTATCGGTACCTTATTTTTTAAAGAAAAAGAATAAGATGTGATTTACAGTCAAATTTTTCTTCCTAGAATTATTTTTCCAAAAAAGTCTACATATGTGATTTTCTGGCTTAAATTGACACACTACCTCTGATTCACTGTTGTTTTCTCCACAGTAAAATGAGGATGGTGTGGTAGATTAACTAAAGGTCAACTTGTAACACCTAGCAGAACTGAACCAGCATGGTGCTGGAGGTGGAAGGCCCACCTAAGACTGTTCCCAACAGCAGAGAAGCAGAACCTGAGGGGAAGATGGTGTGCTGTTGATCCTCCTGGGGAAGCTTGTTATGCCGGCTTCCTGCTATGAGCTCAGCTGTTCTCATCAGCGGAGGAGCTTTGGTCCTTGCTGCTGCTGAGGATGGCTGCAGTTCTTTTCAGGTGATCTCTGTCCTTGCTTTAAACATCACTTCCCGACTCTGGTGCAGATTCATCAGCCTGCTGGTGCAAATCCTTCATCCCACTGGAGCAGACCTTCTAGTGTTCATCATTGACCTTTATATCTTCCCAGCGCAGATCCTAGATACAGACTTGCATGAGACATTGTCGTGGGCTCTAGGCCTCCAGTTGGACTCATAGAGGACATTTCCATGGGCTCTAGGTCTTCCACTGGACTTGTGCAGGACATTGCCTTGGGGTTCAGCTCCCTTAACTGGATTCTTTGAGTCTCTTTTGTGTGGACAGATCTTGTGCACTCTTTTACATTTGATCATTTGGGTGAATGTTACAAAATAATCCTATAAATTATGTGTCCTGTATTCAGTGCTTTCCCTTATAAACCCCAACTACAACAGATGGTAATGGGAGCTTCCCTGTATATTGGTTGTAGACATTGCATTACATAATTGGTGGTAATGTCCGTCAAGTAGTAAAAATGCATTGTTGTTAATGTGGCAAAACCCTCAACCTCCATGCTATGGCACACACTGCAGAGTTTTGCTCCACTGCTGACTCTTTGCCTTTGTTGCCCCCAAATCTGTATTACCATTGTATCTTACAAGTCTGTTTCAACATCATTCCATTTGGAAATGTCTCACAGCAAATCCTTCCTCATTCTTGAGCATGAACTTCTTGGGAGCCATGAGGCTGTCTTGTGAATTTCTGAAACAGCCATGTGAGGGTTCCTAGCATTGAGACTGTTACAAAGAAAATTTATTTCACTGATTAAACATCTTATCTCTGTCTCAGTCTCTGTTTCTACATCTATCTATACCTTTATCTATATCTAAACACCCACACCATTAGTAAAGTCAAGATCCTCACCATCATGGCACTTTTCTGATGACAAACTCCCAAGATCTCTTCAAAGTCTGGAAGGTGACTTTAGACTGGTCGGCCTGGACAATCTGATCTTTACTTCCCTCTTCATATGCTCCTCTACAGGACCTGTGACCCAGGGATCCCAAAATCTGGAAGTTCTCTGCATGTGCCTGTCCATTCCTGGGGATCAACCATTCTCATCTTTTTGTTTTGTTTTTGTTTTTTTCATCTCTCTTTCCAGATACAGTCTAGGTAGCAGCTCTGAGAAGCAGGTTCTGGGCAGTTAATCTGTATTAACTCATTCATCATCATCACAGAATGGGATACTTATCACTATAGTTTCCATTGTGTAGTTGTTGAACACAGTCACAAAATTAAAAGTTTACTTAGGGTTATATGATCACATTCTTCCACTAGATTTTGTATTTTAACATAGGCAAATGTGAATATATTTCCCTTTTTGTTTTTCCTTTTTTAAAGTTAAAAATATTTAAAAATTTTCACATATCTGTATTAAAACATGATTTCAGTACATGATGATTACACTCACTGTGGGGAGTTAGAGATGTATATAGCACATCTTCAGTCTTTTCATGTTCCTTCCCCTTCTTCCCACCTCATTGCCTGCATCTCTTGGTCTCTATTAAAATTTAATAGTTAAATTTTGGTTGGTCAAAATATTTGTTGGATAAATAAAAGTTATAAGCCAGCTACGTTGTTTGGTAACAGTTTCAGTCTCACAACTATGCATGAAGTCAGTGAGTCTTGCCGCTGTAGAAACTTTATGCCTGATATGCCAGTGTTTCAAAGCTGCTAAGAACTTCCTGTCCTCTTCACACTGTTCCTTCTCTTGTGAACCAAAGGGCCCTAAGTTCCAAGATGGGGTACGAGGTCAGTTCTGAAATTTTCAGCCCTATAAGTGGAATGTGGGAGTGTCCTTGAAAAGAGGCTGGCTTTTTGTTATTACCACTTCAAAGTTATCAGCATATGTTTTATTGATGGCTTGCAAAACAAAACAAAACAAAACAAAACAAAACAAAACAAAACAAAACAAGTGCAGCTAGATCCTGGCAGGTGAGCATAGAAGGTACTGCAGAGATTCTTAAGAGAATTGGCGTTTGAGTCAAAAGATCTAAGTGCATATCCATATGTGATACTCGCTTTATTACTACACAGTTAGGCTGTTTTCATTTCTTTTGAGATTCAGTATCATCATCTACAGAGAAGATCTAAATTCCTGTTACAATAGCTGTAGGCAGTTTTCTGGTGAGATTAAACAAGGGACACTAACAAGCTGGCCCAGGAGTTTAAACATCAGCAAGGGTAAGAAGAAGCACCTTTAGGAACTTACTATTCCAGAATCAATTCACTGGATGATCTGGTTGTCAAAGATTAAATTATCAAATTTACAAAATATACTGACTTCCCAAAAGATTGTTTTAAATAGTTTTCACTGAATTATTGCCAACCTTAAAACAATGATTTAACAGCTTTAATATGAATGTTCAATTTACTAAATGTGAAATCTATTTCTGTATATTCTTGTCAAACCAGTAAATTGGTGAATTCAGCAAATTAGTCCTACTGCTGAGAAAACTCTTCTAATACCAGCAGGATTGTGAATTTAAGCTCCAGGAGGACACAGAACATGTGTATCTTGTTTAATGTTGTTTTTTTAATGCCGGCAGTGTGCCTAGAACATAATTAATTGAATAAATCTTCATTGAATAAGTTAATAAATGTGTCTGTATATGAGGCTGTGGATGACTAGTGTGCAGAAACCAATTTTAAAGTGAACATTGATTATTCCAATATTAAATACTGTGTAAGTTTTGGTTAGCGTTGTTATTTTAATACATTATTTGTAAGGTTGCATTAAACATACTTGAAATAAATGACAGATGGCTCCTTGGAAGACTATAAGAAAATGTAAACAGATTCCTTAGTTTAAGCAAATCCAGTCACTAATGAATAATAGACTGTTTTAATAGGTGTTGCAATCCAGCACTAATATTTACCTAAAGAGCCAGTTGTAATTATTCCAAAATTAAAAAGAAATCACATACTTTAACATACATATTTAATTTACTTAGCTGGAATAATGGTTTAATCAGTATGTGGTTGGAAGTCAGGAAGACAAAATAAATTTTATTAATATGTTCCATAATTTGTCTCATTTTCATGTGAAAGACTGAATTATTGCCCAGATTTTTTAAAAATCACAGTATTCAAACAATGTGCTATAACCGATGACACAATTAGTTTCATTATAAGGACAAATTGTAGGCTTTTGCTACAGTACTTTTTTTGGATAATAGAAGGTTCTTTCAGCCTAAAGAAAATGATTGAATCATCCATGCCATGTTGACTTATTTTATGTGAGATCTAACTGAGCTAGCCAAGAAACATGAAAAATGTCATTTCCTATTTTACAACTTCTAGTGAAGTCAAATGTATTTTATCAAATTGTCTAGTTTAGACAATGGGATAGTTTATTATGACACTAAGAATAGATGTGTGGCCATCTTACTGTTCTTAGCTACAGGTTTTAATACTGAATCAAAATGTGCCCTTCTGTTATTCTATCTGTACCTTTTCCTGATTTTGATGTGTCAGGAACAATTATGTATTTCTTTGAAGATAAAGATGAGCCAAAGTCCATGCCAGAAATATGTTAGGAGTAGATTATGGGGTGTAATGATGAAAAATAGAAGCTGCAAGGATGAAAGCCACCAAAAAATGTATATTTATAATTTATATGCCATAATTTTATACATATTCATCTGTCCTGATATTCTTAATCAATTTAAAATATGGATCAAGTTTTGAAGTTTTCATTGAGAAATCTTGCTTCTGGTTATAAATAGACATGTCTAAAAATGTCCATTGAGATTATGCTAATCATAGTGAGGATAACACTTGTATTTTTAGCACGTCTTTATGGCTTACTCCACTCTGAGCATATATTTAAATATGAAATATATGAGTATGAATTATACAATAACCATTGTTATATAGTATATCACTGTGGGGATCTGACTCAGACTGAGTCAGAACTCAGAGCATGTAAGGACATTTCCAGGTAGCCAGGAGGAAATGACCCCATTGTCAGTGCAGGTGCACACTGAGGCATGATTATATCACCATGACTTAGCAGGGGACGACTATGCATGCACCAATGGGGACAGTGTGTAAGAATGTAAGTAGGTGATAGCAACCTGTATAAAAAATAAATAATAAGCACGCAGCTGGCTCTTCTGCTCTGTTCTGCTCCATGCTGCCAACCATCGTTGCCCATATATTACACATGTGTATTCTTTCATGTTGGGGACTCACCCATGAAAATCTCTCTTGGGTCCTAACAATTACACATGACATATAATCTATACAATTAATATATAGACTATTGTATGCATATGTGTAAATTAGCATATATTTGTTGTATGTATTAGTATAATATTTGTGTTAGTAATTACTGAATAGAGAACCATAGTGTATACACATATAGGCCTATCTAAATGCATTTATACATAATAAATATAATTCACACTTATTAATAAAGTAAATCCCAAAATTATAAAAGAGGGTGTCATATATTAGTGGATATGGGCAGTGGTACTTTCAGGTATTCTTTAACTCATGATATGTATGAAGCATACTGCAGAATTTGTACACTGAAGACAGAAAGGTATTTTTGTGGCTTTCAGTTCATAGTGCAGTCCTCCTGGGGACTCCTGCTTCGGAAGAATCATTTTACAAAGTTCTCAGAAACCCTGAAGATTCTGTTGGCTTCTGAATATTAGCACCTTTTAATCTTGATGTGGTATCTTAGATCTCAGTGATATTTTTATATCATAATTTTACATGGATTATTTTTACCTATTTAAATTTAGGTGCACTGACTCCTACTCCAAAGGAAGTAGCTGATTGCATATGATGAGACAAGAAGAAAACTTCTTATTTTATTTCCCAGTAAACACTAGAAGATTAGCCTCAGTGAAATATATTTATATTCATGTCTCACTTTAGCTTCCTGGAAGGACTGATCTGCTTTGCTAAGACTGACCTGAACAGTAACCTTCAGGGTGTCTTCAGAGACTTCCAGTCTCAGTGTTAAGTTGTCAAGGGTGGCATAACGGTAAAGGGCAACAGCCTTCAAGTCAAATGCCTGAGTTCAAATTCTCCATTTACTAGTTCTGTGACCTTGAAAAAGTTAATGACCTTGTAAAATAGGAATTGCATTTCACTGAAGTTTATAAAATTTAGAGTTCCTGCAGTGTTAATGTATGCTTAGGAAGTCAGTTACTACTACTGTTGTTCAATGACCATTTCGATGAAAATATTCTTACAACCATCATTAGCATTGTTAACTGGCATGATAGTTTTACCAAACTTTGATGGCATATTTGAAGTGCAGAAGTGATTCTGCAAGCTTTTACCTATCACATTGCTCTTCAAAGCCCAACTATTAATAGGAAACACCTGGGGAAATTTGAAAAACTCCAGCACCTGGACTAGTGAAAGCCCATGTACCAGGGATGGGCTAAGGTATTTGTTTGAAATAGTCATCTTTGTGATGCAGAGAACTGATGCATAGGAAATGTGGCTACGCAAACTCTTCTACTTTTAGTCTCCATTAACTTTCTCTCTCTTTCCTTCAACAAAAGTAATTACCTCTAACTTTCCTAATTATACATCTGAAATTTTTGCCTAATTTGAAAGGCTTAGAGTTCAACATAGTTTTGACTCTGCATCTGCTCTTCTGATGTGTGTGCATGTGTGATCATGTGTGTTTGTATAAACACTGTATGTACTTTTTATTTTATTTTTTCAGTACAGAGCATTTGTACTGAACTATATCTCCAGCCCTTTTTCTTTTATTATTTTGAGATGGGGTCTTGCTAAACTGCTAAGTTTCCCAGCTGGAAGCAATTCCATGGTGTCAAGTAAATAGATATAATCAAGAAGAGTAAAACTAAAACATAAAAAGTAGTTATATGGGATTATACTTATTCCTCCTGATTGTTGGGTTTACAGACATGTACTCCTTTCCTCTAACTTGTATATGTTTAAAATTCCATACTAATTTAAGCTTATTCCAAATGTACTTAGGTTCCAATTTGCTCCTTTACTCTTGGGAGCTTTATGGCTCATAAACTAAACCTGTGTCACTAGTCTCTGTTCTTTTTCCTTCGGTCTATGCTGTGTAAATCCAGCTCTCGCTCACCCCAGCCCATTTCATTCCCTGTTCTTCCTTTGCTGCAGTTGTAGAACCTCACATTCCTCTCCTACCATCACCAAGGGGGATGCGGGCTTCCTATCTTCCTTACCCTTCTGTGCTTCTGAAGGACAGAGGCTTTCTTATGCACCTGGCTGGTAGTCCAGATTTCATCATCTTCTCACCTGCTTCTTCCTCTTCAAACTCCACACTCTCAGAAAATACTACTGTTCACATGCCTCCTCCTGATAACAAGGAAATAATGAGAGTAATAATAATGGTCACCATCTGAGAATTACTTATTAGGTGTTAAGCATAATTTTACTGTATCACATATATTCTCAAATTCTAAGTATGAACCTGAGATAAGTGAGGCACTTAAGGTTCACTACAAGCAGCCAGAAGGCAAATAAACTATGGGCTTTCAACTAGTTACCTCTGAAAAGCAAAATATTGTTAAAGAGAAACCTAAAATAAACTCTGTAGCTTTACTAGTTCTTAGTTAACTTAAGAGTCATTAATTTTGAAGGCCGCACCAGCTGGGCAATACATTCTTGGCTATCAAGTTCAGTGTACGATAATACCTTCGATGTGTAGGTTATAACAACAGTTGTGCAAGCTGCTCCATGAGAATTCAAGGCCACTTTTGGTGAAAACAGAGTCTTCACTCAGTTTCAGTCTGAGGTGACAGGTATCTGATTGTTGGCTAAAATGGGATAAAAATCTTGCTATCTCTGCCTTCCCATTATGCCTGTCCTCTTTACTGTCCCATCCCTCAGACAGCACTCAGATCTGCACGTAGACATGTCGGTCATTTAAAAATGTTTTAGCAAGAATATGCAATGCAGGGTTAATTGTGCCTATGCTCCATTGTAGCTGGTATGTATTTCTTCTGCCTAGTGCCTAGGCCTTCTACCTTTTTGGCAGTTCGAATGCTGAAATTCCTTCAGCCCTATCTTTAGCCAAGATGTTTATGAAAGGTGATAAAGCTCCTGAGGTAACTCAGAAGTTCCTGAGAGAAGCTGACTGCCAGTTAGCCCACTAAGTACAAGGCCAAGGGTTCTGTAGGTGAGAAGAAAATATTTTGAAATTGTTCTTTTCATTAATGGACCATTTCAGATGAACCCACATCAACAAATAAATGAAACAAATAAATGAAACCAAACAAATAAATGAAAACTCAAACCCTTCCCTCATTCACTGAGCAGTCTGCTCACCTCTTTAATCCAGGCCAGCTCCCCTCTGCTCTTGGACTGATGTTCCTCTACAGAAGCCTTGCCTGTCTTGTTCACGATACGCTGCTCAGTCTGATGTCAAATGTTCCTGTGCCATCAGCATCATAGATACTGTTATCATTATTCCTTTTTCTTAGAGATGAACCAAATCACAGACAGCGGTTCTTCATAGGGTTCGTTATTACCATTATTATAGATACAGTAATACCGCAGCCTATGAGCACTTCTGTTTGCAAACAATTCAGTTCACAAACTGAAGCCTTGCTGAGGATTTAGCTCAGCAGCATAAGTGGCTATCTGGCAAGTGCGACGTCGTGAGCTGGATCCCCTGTAACAAAACAGAACAGAACAGAACAAAACAAAACAAAACAACTGAAGCCTCTGCCAACATTTTGTCTCCATTGGCAGACTCTACATCGGGTAACATTTTGCTCACAGAAACACACTTGCAGCCATCTTCCCCCGAATCGTAAAACAAAGTAAATTTGTAATCGGAGGTAGGATCACTATCTCTGGTCTCTGTGCTGTTTTCTCTTTTTGTCTTTTACTGGCTGATTTCTTTTTCCATTTAGACCTCAAGCTGTGATTTGAATTTCAACTCATTTTCCTATTCAGAGTGCGTCTCCTCTCTGCTGCTTCTTCCTGATTCGAGACTCTCCCTGTCTGCATTTCACACTATGCTTCTCTCTCTTTAGAACCACAATTTTGCCAAGTGTTTAGTGAGCCCTGGATTTTCTTCCTTCCACTTCTCTGTTGAAACCATATATCCAAGTTTCCAGTTGCCTTCAAATTGCCACATCTGGGGGATGCCATTCTTTTTTTTTTTTCTTTCAAAAGCTAAAATAATTTTAGTTTTTAAAATATATCTTGCTGTTTCTTTTTTTCCCATTTCCTTCCCTTCCCTTCTACCCCTCTTTACATTCTTCTTTACGAAAACTTTGTTTCCATTTTTTCCTTCTATTTTCTTTTTTTTCCTTGTCTCTTCCTTCTTTAATTTACCTTTAGAGCATTGGGTATTGCTGCAATCTCCTCTTTACTGAACTACCTCATCTTCTCATTCTCAAGTCATCCCATACTTTCTCCTTTGCTCATAAAGTTTCTTTCTAGAGTTTGCTCCTCAGGTGCTGAAGTTTCCAAGAATTATTGTTGGTTCTTCTTTTACATACCATTCTAGAGTTAATGATGCTATCTATAAAAGTCAACATTTAGTTTCAAAGTATTTTTCTTACTCTACCTTTATTTCCCTACTGCACAACTGACAGAAGATACTTAAAAGAACTCTTAGCTTGACCTTTTCCCCATAGCTTCCCTGTCTTGTCCTGTCCTATGGACAGTGATACTGTTGTCCTCCCATCTAATGCTGACAGCAATAGCCATTCCTCAATTTTCTTTATTTCCAGAAAGAATCAGTTATTAGGTTTTTCAGCTCTACTTTCTATTTGGCCCCAATGCTTAACTTGATTGAGAAATGACCGATCTTTGTATGGTGCGCTTTGCCTGTCTTTCTAAATTCATTTCATACTACACCATTAGAAGCACACTAAGACCCAGATAAGAATAATTCCATTAAGTTCACATATGTTTTATTTTTACTGTTCTTGATTACATCTATTTGTTAGAGTTCATGTGTTATTGCCTCACTTAAGAAGCTTTCTTGTCCCTTGAGCTCCATCTCTCCTCAGGAATGTCTCTAAAATGTGTAGTATCACAGATTAAGTTTTATATAACTTTTGGTTTATTTGGATATTCCCCCACTAAACCAAATCTATGGAGAGCTGGGGTCTCATGGATTATTTCTGTATTATCAGCATATCCTACAACGTCTTACCAGAGTTGATATTTAATAAAAGCTATATGAATAATTAAATGAATTTCTACTGATCACTAAGCCAAAAGAAAAATAACAGATGAACCTTATTTTTACTATAACTATAAACCTTTAAATAGCATAAATTTAGAGTAAATTTTCTGAGCTTAGGAATCAGGGTTTGTGTAAATAGCTGGTTATAGCTGTTTGTCCTGCATTATAAAAAGATTCATTCTTTATTTTTCTTTTGCCTTTAAACCTGTTTTAATGTTCAGTTGAGCTTTGCATTCATGGGGTATTATATGATATATATAAAGGGGGAGTTGAGAAAGAATGAGTCTCTAATTGCTTAGTAATCTTATGGCCTCAGGATCTTCTTTGCAGTTGGACTGTGTGGAAGTAATTATAATCACTGAATCAAAGTTGAAAAACCCCGTAGGGATTATGTATTCCAACACTTATTTTACAGAGGAGGAAACTGGGCTGCACTGTATTAGTTATTGTAGGCTGTAGCAAATTACCATAAGCTTTTTGACTTAACAGCAAGAGAATATTACTCTATCAAAGTTCTGGAGGCCAGAAATTCCTGGACAAGATGTTGGGAAAGCTGTGATCTTGTGCAAGGCTTTGCACAGGGAGAACTCTGCCCTGCCTTGCCCAGCTTTGCAGAGAGGTCCTGGCTTTGCTTGCCGCAGGGCCATATCCTTCCAATCCCTGCCTCTGTCTTGATGTGACCTTCTTCTTGGTGTCACTCTGTGTTTCCTCTCCTTGTTTGTTACACAGGGATATGTCACTGGGGTTAAGTCTGAACCTAAGTCCAGAAGGACATCATTTTGAAGTCTAACTAAGACTCTCTCCAGATAAAATCACAATCTGATGTTCTTAGAGGACAGCTCTTTTGGGGTTCAGTGCTCAATTCACTGTCACTACCTCCCCCAAAACCAAGGATTGGGACTTGTGGATGCATTAGAACCTGTTTCCTATCTCCTGGTAAGCACAGCTGCAGACCACCTGTTCATCCCATAGGGGTAGGAGCTCGACTCTGATTCATTTTCTCCATTTACTCGTATGTGTTCTAAGACTGTGTTATCATCTGGATATTTATCCCCCCATCATACAGTGATACCTGTCTTGAATGTGAGGATTTCAAAAGATGGGACATTTTAAAGGTGATTAGATTGTGACAGCAAAACCCACATAAAGAGGGTTCACTCCCTTGTAAAAAGGTCCATTGAGGTGTCTTATCCTCCTTTACCATGTGAAGACATAACAAGAAGCCGCTTTCTATGTGAACGTGACCTTCACCAATCACTGAATGCACCAGTGTACTGAACTTAGACTTGCAAGCCAAAGAACTGTGAGAAAAAAATTTCTGTTGAATAAGTTTCTTAGCTTATGGCATTTTGTAGCAGCAGCCTGAACAAACTAAAGTACACACAAAATCAGGAAAGGAAAAGTATATAATTAAAAGGGTTGGAATTCTATCCTGGATGATGCTTCTAAATTCTTTCTATATTATTTGGCCCAATTATTTTTGTAGATATATTTTCTTTCTGGAAAGAATCAATAAATGTTTTATTTTGTTTCATTTTCATCTCTCTCTCTATATTATATTTAGTCAAATTTTCTAATATGCACATTTTCCTTGTAAGAATCAGTTTTTCTACTTAAGTACATAAATCAGAAGGCATCTCAGGCAGATGGTAGCCTCAGGAAGAGCAATAGCTCCATAACTTCTGCATAAAAACACAGTGATGATGCCAAACTATGCATAGAGTGGCTCTTGGGGGGTGGTAAAGTTGTTTCTCTCTTCATCATTCAGGTGAAGAAATCAAGTTCAAAGAGTTCAGTGACAAATTTGTGCAAATTAGTGTCTGGTCAAAGATTTACACTCTGACGTATATGGCCAAAACATATCTTCTTCTTCTGCACCTCCTTTGTATCAGTACTTGTTGATGTGGTGATTATGGCTGAAGTGAGAAACAGCAGCACAATACATATGTGTCTGGTGGTGTAAAGATCAATCATTATCACGTTCATTTTATGTTGGAGTTGTATCTGTAGATTTGTGGTGTCAGAAAATCAAGGTCAGAAAGGCAGTGGGAATAGATGTAGGCAAGTGCCAAACTGGCCCCTGTGGTAACCAGTCATGGCAAAGTACTAACTAGTCTTCTCAGGAGGACAGATGGAAAGATAACCATATTGCATATTTATAATAAATTCTTATCTTTGTATTTGCCAGCTTATTTGTATGACTATTAAGTGTGTTATAACCTTTCTGTAGCTCTGTAAGGCTCAATTGTTCTAAATAATGATATTCTTTGCTTTATAAATACTTAACTCATATGAATTTGCTATTAAGGGGAGGAGTTCATCAGGCAAAAGCAAACAAAATAGCTGTGACTAGCCTGGAGCAAAGAATGGTTGATGAGTGACAAGGTTTCAAAGGCAACTCCTTAATCAAAGTCTCATATGGATCCCATTTTATGCTGTTTTAATAATAATTATGAGATGTGTCTTCTATTGAGCTCATTCATAAAAATTACATAAATCTTTAAATACACAGTTTGCAAATGCCTATGACAAATTCAAATACTGTATATATCATAGTCTATTAATTCTTTATGCATTTACCACAATTCTATTGCTAATAGGAAAAATATGGAAAAAAACAGATGCCAAGATTATGCGGAATTGTTACACTAGCAGTTAAGTTGTTATACAGCTTATTTTCTTATATCTAAACCATGTGATAAAACTCTTTGTGGACTGCGGGTTTATGAAGTTTCCTCAAAGTCTTTTGATTGTGCAGACAGAATGTCATTGATCATTGAATTAACATTATATTGGGAAGATAAAAATATGCTTGCTTAGACTAGTGACATGTTAATATTGTGTCTCTCAAAGGAGCAAAATGAACTGTCACCTATATTGACTGGCATTTGTTGGAATGTGTGTTATGTTTATATATTTTACCAAAATGACCTACCTTCCATTTCTATATCTGGCTCCTTTTACTCTTTCATCCTAAATCTTACCTCTGGTTCTAAAGTTGATCTCAAAGCATATTATGTAGATGTGAGAATCTGCCAAAATGAAACCCAATAATCTATAATGAAAAAGACAAAATAAAACAATAACACATCTCTAGCCACTGGCTCAATAACCAGATCAAAATCTTCCTCTGATCTTATACTTCAATTGTAACAATCCCTTTCCCTTTCCCTTCCTTTCTTCTTTCCTTTGTGCTTCCTCCCTTCCCTCCCTCCTTCCTTCTCTATCCCTCTCTTTTCTCTCTCTTAGTTTTGTCAATATATATTAGTTAAGAATTATGGGCACATTTTAGCTAGATATTCTTTTCTCAGAGAGTATACACTTATCAGATATTGAATGTGGAAAATTTAGAATCACAAGAGCCAGGCTACTATGGAACTAAAGTACATAATGAGCTCACCTTACTTGAACTTCAGGAAAGTGATCCTTAGAGAAATGACATCCATGAAATCTACTGGATGTGTGAATATAGCAAAATAGAACGAAGCAAAAATGTGCTTTCTAAAACAGTGTATGGAAGGAAAGTTTCCAATATGAGACCATGTTTGAGGAACACATATAGAGACAAAGGAATCTCTAGATGGTAGAGGCTCATTCTTCATCAAGAATGTGTTAGACTTGGAAAAAAGAAGCCACTGGATTATTTTAGGGCAACAAGAAGTACATCCAGAGAGGTGGGAAGTGTTCTGTTGTCCAACTACAAGCTCACAGAAAGCTAAGATGGACCATTCCTGGGTTGTGGGAGAGGTGACTGTGAAGGCCACAGATGTCATCTTCATTGACCCAATGAAATAATCAAACATTAGATCTGTGGAATCCTACTCCAGATCATGCTATGTGCATCATTTGAATAACATCTAGCTAGGGAATATCATATAATCAGGTGGCCTGGGGTATGGACACACATAAACAGGGAGAAATAGCTCTTTTTGTTGATCAGGATCCTAAAAGGAGCAATTTTGGAACCCCAAAGACCACACAGTTTGGGTAGAATTCATATCGCTAAACTAGGGGAATGAGTACAAAAATCTCTAGATTTTATGTCTTTACCTTCTAAAAGGAATAACCCAACATACAAAATGATTTATACAACCATTTTCAGCAGCTTTCACACTCAGTTAACCCAGTGTTTTGACCAATGGGCTCATGAATAGAAGGGCAATGGAGGTGAGGATTATACTCGGCCCAATGTCTGTTTAAGTAAAGTCCCCTGGTAATGATAAGCTAGCTGTTGCTAGAATTTAATTACTGCTTAGTTTTATGCTAGCAAAGACAAAAATTGAGTCTTCTATATAGTTTCATCCTATAAAAGACAAACTAAGCCACTAATGAAAACAGGCTCTCTTTATAATGGAAATTAAATGATTTATTCTCAATGGAATTTGGTAATTTATTTTGGATATAGGTTTGTTATACATGCCTGCACCAACCTACTCCATCAACACTATCCAAGTGCTTTCATGTGATAATCCATACAAACAGTAATTTTAACACTATTCCCACTGCAAAATGAAAAGCCAGTTTTGTGAAAGTTAAGACTAAAAGAGGAGAGGCCAATAAAAAGCATATTTAATATTTCAGAGGGAAGTAGATAATGGTGTAGACTAGGATTGTGGCATGGTGATGGACCATTTTGGAGGTGAAATCTACAGTGGAAATTGATTGGATACGTAGCTTGGCTTATTTAGCTTCCCATATGGAAAGTGCCTTTTGCTATCTTAAAACTCATACCTGCTACCCTACTTGCATTTGTCATTGACTTCTCCAGTATTATTAGAGAAGCACATGCTGTCACTGAACACACGCTTACTGTGGGATTTGACTAGTTATTTCCAAATTCTCCTTCTAACCATTCCTCATGGAAATAAACAGGTTGTCACCAAGCAGATTTCAACCAGAACCCACTTTCTTTTTAAACCACTTAAATTACTTTTTTTTCTGGGCACATCATCAGCTTTATATTTAGTGTTGATTTTCTTACTTCTCAGTCTGACACTGCATGATGAGGTATTCCATATTTGAATGAATCCCACACTGGATAAGTAATAGATAACTATCAATTACAATAACATCATTCTGAACTAGTTCCTCCAAAGGTTACCTCAATCCATGCAACTATTCAAGCTTCTGACATGTACTGTTCTGTAAAGATACACATTTTCCTTAGGACTGGATGTTTTCTAAGGCAGATAATGTTTTTTTCCCTAGGGATAAGAGAGATAACTTGGATGCCTTCAACAATGACAACATATCTCTGCTTACCTCCTTCCTTAGATCTCACCTCTCTATTAGAATAGATAAGACTTCTGTCTAGCTGAGAACACAATTCCCATTCTGTACCTTTAAAACATTGTGGAAACTCTACTCACATCTAGTGCTTAAAACATATGGTTTTCATACTTTGCCATATCTCAAGATATATTCATTTAGAATTCCCTGTGAGTGAATTCAGTAAGGAACTGAATACAAGCCAGGTTCTGAAAAAATCTTGCTTATGATCTTTGATGCTTGAAAAGAACTAAATGTTAAAGCAAGCAAGAAATACATGTGTCAAATCTTAAACAGTAAAACTAATATAAACAGTAGTTAAGAGTACTATCCCAAGTACATAGATAAAGAATTTTGCTTTTCCTGTTGCAGAGACACCTCTCTTCACAGACACATTCATGTACTCTTTTTTTATGGCCACACTGTTAGGTAACACATTTTAGTTTTCCAATAAGTTAGGAAAGCCAGTGGATGAGTGAATGGGATGTAACACATGGCACTGTGGGTAAATGTGACATTCTCAAATTCTGGATGGTCCACTTAATAGTGCTCCTCCATTATCTGTCCCACTGTAGTGGACTGCAATGGAATCTGCCACCAACCAAGGTCACCTTTAAACTTGCAGTCCAAAAAGGTTGCTAAATGACCTGCTAGTTTTGTGACCTGTTCACATGCTTGATACTGTACTCTCAATAAGAAACTTTATGTTTAAGCTAATAAACTTTGCTATAGTTGATAGCTTACCTATTTTATATGCTACCAAAATTAATTAACATTTTAAAAAGCAAGAGTTTATTTCTGCCTGGTATTCTAGAGTATACTTTTTTAGAAAGTGTAGATTTTAACTTGGTCTGAATTAAGGGTTTTGATTTTAATACATCAAGGTAAGAGTAGCAGTGGATTTTTAAAACTTTTTTTTGTTTGTTTGTTTTGGTACTAGGGATAGAACTCACAACCATACACTTGCAAGGCAGGCGCTTATGTTGCTGAGCTAAGTCCCTGGCCCTTGGAGTGGATTTTTAAGATATATGATAGTTTAAGGTAAAAATAAAAGAAACATTTTTGTTCTAATAAGCATGGAAGGGCAAGCAGCAAATCAGTTTGAGCAAAGCATATTTTAAGTGATTTAAAGAAAGGATGGGTAATTAGATTGTTGAAAACTTTTTAATATCTAGATAAATATTTTTATTTTATAACTTTAACAAGATGTATACTTCAATGCTGACATATGACTCAGTACTGTACTGAATTTGATCTTGTACATATAGTTTGAAGCCAAATTGAACTGTCCCTGTAAGTCCAAGTAAAGAGGTCTGTGAAATAGTTTAATATGAATTAATAAAACCATAAATGTTAGGTTGAAAGTTGGAATTGCTAGTGTAGTTATGAAATTATATTTATCTTTTAATCTATCAATTTTTTTGTATCAGGAATTGAACTCATGCTCTTGCAGTGCCAGGCAAGCACTGTGCCCCTGAGCCATATCCCCAGGTCCATTTATCAATTCTAAAACCAGGGATCTAGCACTTGCCAGACAGGTGTTTATGCCACTGAGCTGAATCACTGGCCTTCAATTCTAAATCTTAAGTATTTTCTTCCATTTTTAAAATAAAATTTAAAAGCAGATAATGATTAATTCGAACTGCCTCTCAACATGACCAAAGTTTACTCAATTGTATTTGTGAAATGAGGGACATTCATTCTGTAGGCCTAACCTATGATGTTAAACACTTAATTTCTAAGAACATAGAAGGTGTTACTGATTGCAAGATGGCTGACTGAGTGGCAGCACGATAAGAGAGCTTCTCTGAGGAAAAAAAAAATAAAAACAACTCAGATGCTAGAATCTGGCAACATGGAGAAAGCCAGACAAAAGGAGAGGAATTCTCACAACCCAGGAAGAAACTGAGGAAAAAAAAAAAAGAAAAAAGAAAGAAGAAAAAGAAGCACGGACAGAGGGCTGGAGCTGGGCAAGCCTGGATCGCTGTCCTGGCACATCTTAAAGTCAGGTGACTCACAATCGAGCTGAGATCGTGGCCCAGCCAAGAGCGGGGGCTGGTGAGCTCCAGACCCTTGGCTGGGGGAGGCCCTGAGATGGGGAATGGAAACAGTCAGTCGAGTTGTGCGAACTTTGGTAAGTGACGGGAACTGGAATCCCCAAACTGGGAGGGCTGGTTGGGCGACATTTTGGAGTTGGGCAGGGCCGGCTTGAATCCGGGCCCTAGGCAGTGTCTGCTGATGACTCCTAGTCCAAAGCAGATTGGTGGGATCTTCTTGGGCAGGGCCACGCCCCTGGTTGAAACCCAATAATCAGGCACGAGGCTTTCCCATGCCAGTGGCATCCCCAGGGAACGAGCAAACCTGTTGAAACATAAACTAGTCTACTGGCATAGGGGGAAAAGCCAGCTCTCAGAGTGCAACTCACAGATCTGCTGCAGACTGAGGGGCAGTACTTCCCTAGCAAGTGTGCTGCAGAAAAACTATAAGCAAAACGAAAGGCCCAGAGACCTCCACCACCCACCCGTATGAAGGGGGCAGAAAACATGACAAGACAGAGAAAAAGCAAAAGTTCCTCAACTGCGGAACCAGGGAAAGTGAGTTCAACAGAGGTAAATCCAGAGGAGGTTGAGAGCCGCAAACCTGTAATGTCAGAGACAGCCTCATCAGAAATAAAGAAATACATCCGTGACCTCATCGTCAAATTTAAATCTGAAATTCTAATTCAGTTGAAGCAAGATATAAGAAGACTAATAAAAGAAGTCCTGGGTAATCCTCAAGTAGACACAAATGAAAGAATAGAGGAACGCAGAGAAAGGAGGGAAGCCTTTGATGAAGAATATAAACAAAACCTAGAATATATGAAACAGATCCAAAGAAAATATCAGGAAATTAAAAACTCCATTGAAACCTGGCAAAACCTTTTAACAGAAACTAAAGACAAACTTTCAAAACTTGAACATAGATTTGCAAAGTATGATCGTGAAAGGAAGGATCTCTTAAAAATAATAAGGAACCAGGAAGCAATGATACAAAGGCTAGAAGATGACTAGGATTTATAACCTAAGAATAAAATATGTGAATGAAGATGCAGCAACAAATACAAATGAAATAAAAAGTCTATTCACAGAAATAATTAAGGAAAACTTCCCAAAGATAGGTAACAGAAGTGAAGTTCAGATAAATGAGGCATATAGAGTGCCTGCAAGCTACAACCCAAACAGATCTACACCCAGACATATAATAATCAGGATCCCAGAAATCCATCACAAGAACAGAATATTAAAAGCAGTCAGAGAAAAGAAACAGATTACCTGTAAAGGAAAACTCATCAAAATCACAGCAGACTTCTCCATGCAAACCATCAAATCACGAAGAGCTTGGAGTGAAATATTCCAAGTCCTGAAAGAAAATAACCTCCAATCCAGAATGATGTACCCTGCAAAACTGTCTCTCAAAATTAATGGAGAGACAAGATATTTCCATGACAAAGAGGAACTGGGGGAGTTTGTGACCACCAATCCAACCCTGCAAAGAATACTGAAGGACATTCTAGTGAGAGAGAAGAAAACCACCAGGGTTCCAGGAATAATGGCAGAAAGGCCTCAAAGAAAGGGGCAGACAGTGGAATGAAGGACAAAAGTAAACAAATAACAGAAAAATAGCATGGCAGAGATAAAACAGAGAAGATTGGTTATATCACTGTTTTATCTTGACTGATTTTATTTGAATCTGGTATGCTTGAGAGTGTCGAGTCTGAGAGTAGGGGCAACTACTCTGAAGATGACAGGATTCAATAGGACACCCATTCTGGTTTGATTGTTATCTGCCTTTGAAGTCCTATAATGTGTACAATGTTTAGATTTTATTAATAATGTAAAGCAATGCTAAGTTTATATTATATTTGACAATATAGACAATTTTATTGAAAATAACTAGAGACGTCATAGTGACTACCACAGATCACCTAATGTGTTTTTGTATGTTCTTTTCATTTCGTGTTTCTCTAGGAATTTGTATTGCTGACTTTTGATTTGTTTCTCCCTCTAATACAGAAAGGCTAGGTATATGTGTAGAGACTTATACATGTGTAGAACTTCTAAGTAGTTCACGAGAATGGATTATAGTTATTGTAAAGGAAAAAAAGGAAAAGAGAATATTCTAAAGGATATAACTGCATGTATGTTTGAGTGTGTGGAATTAATAACCATGTTGC
The DNA here is from genome assembly GCA_004027455.1 of Hydrochoerus hydrochaeris. Lineage (NCBI taxonomy): Eukaryota > Metazoa > Chordata > Mammalia > Rodentia > Hydrochaeridae > Hydrochoerus > Hydrochoerus hydrochaeris. Next base: position 171,251 of record PVLA01002774.1, on the reverse strand, counting down.
TAAAGTTTTAGTTGGATGGATGAGCAAAACTGACTGCAGTCTCACTGTTTGGATGTCTACTTTGTGGACTTTAGTTTTGTAACTTGAACAACTGCATCTAAGAGGAAAGTATATAATTACCAACTGGTGATTTTTACTGGTTACTATTTTTTTTGTTTTGTTTTATTTTGTTTTGTTTTTGAGATTTTGTATTGTTTCTCCCCTCTTTCCACTTCAAAATTTTTTCTTTAAATAAAACCATTAACAAAAAGCAAGAGGAGGAAAATAAAGTGCTCTAAAAGAGATAACTGTATGTATACTTAAGTGTGTAGGATTGATAACCATGTTACTAAGTTTTCGTTGGATTGGTGAACAGAACTGTTTGCAGCCTCACTGTTTGAATGTCCACTTTGTATGCTTTAATTTTGTGACTTGAACAACTATATCCAAGAAGACAATATGTGATGTATCAAATAGTGATCTCTTACTGTTTATTTTTTTTTGAAATTCTGTATTGTTTCTACCCTTTTTTCTGTTTTGCTTCCCCCCTCTTTAAATTAAAAAAAAAAAGAAGGTGTTACTGTGTACAGTGTAGGGTGGCTCAAAGGGCAGGGTAGTGTTCAGGGTAGTTTTCCTGATCTATGGGAACTGCAGTCAATAGGGCGACATTGATTCTCCCTAAGCATCATCAATTATTTTGTAAAATCATGAGGACCAGAAGATTGGGGATGGAGCTGTCAGAGAGCTAGGCATACATAAAGAGGCAGGGATGCACTGTGAAGGAAACCTGAAACCACAGATAAATCAGGAGGAAATGAGTGATTCAATAGAGACTCAGCTCATTGAACCTTCTTTAGTGTGGAGAATGAGAGTTTAATGGAAAGAGGGAATAAAGTAGGACCAGAAATCATAAAACAAAGTTTTGGGTGTACCTATTTTAAGTACATTAGAGTCTCTTTATTTGGGAAACTGCTCAGACAGTGGTTAGAGAAGTGGGATAAATAGCACTGGCATCCTTGTGAGGTACTTTCAACTGCTTAAATGCATCTTATCAGGGTACCACTAAATTCATTTAGGAGGAAGAGAAAGAAAACTTATAGCAGACTAATGCATCTTATGTCAATTTTCTTTTGAATCTTTTTTTCTGTTTAGCTTGTCTTCATTTCCTCATTTTAATTCTCATATCAGTCATTAATTCTTAAAATAGTTTGTGTTTAGCATGATCATCTGGAAATAACCTAAACAAAATATTTATACATAAAACCAGATTTCTGATCTCCAAGGACTCTCAAGATCATTAATGATGGTCAGTTAAATATTGTATCTGTCAGTAATGGAAAGCAAACACAGTAGAAGAGCAAATAAACATTAGATTCTCCTTCTAAGGACAGGTATGTGCAAAGAGAGATGTACCTTGAAGTAGCTCCTTCCCAGCAATTTAACATGCCATGTGACATGCTTACAAATTCCTCCAGTGTAACTCACTGATTACATAGCTCGTTTCCTGTGTTTTATGTTAAGAATGAAAAACAAGAAGTCTTAGAATTATGATTTACCATACTTATTGATTGCTTAATTCATTAACTATTTCTTGGCTACCTACTTTGTGTTAGTCATAAGAAGGGGTCTGGGGTAAAATGTGGTGGAAGAATTCCCATAACTCCTTCTTTCACAGATGAAACAAACATTAAGCAAATAGTTACAATAAATTATAATAAACTAGGGTTATGTTTTGTAATGGGAAGGTGAAGGGTGGTATTCAGGTGTATAATTGGGAGTTAATTCTAAACAGTAGGCTACAGAGTTTCTCCATGAGAAACTTATGTTTGAATTGAGATTTAGAGAAACAGTGAGATGAGCCAGAAGAAAGTGCTGGGAAGCAGAGGGTCTTTGGCGGAAAGAAGATTGTTGGCTAAGAACATGAACAGCTTAGTGAGATAAATTGAAGTGAAAGAATTACAGTATATTTGGAGAATGAAATATCTACCACAGTATCCAGAAATCAATCTGGAGATGAATCTGTAGGCACTTTCTAAGATGGTGGCATCAGATATGGCTTTGAGGCAGCTTGATCCAGAAACTGATAGATGGTATTTTATTTTCTACCATAAAGGAACTTAAAGGAATGAAAAAGTTTTAGAGGGAAAATTATTAGATTTATGTTGAACTGTTATGAGATCTAAGTAAAAATTAGATAGTTGTATATTCTTGTCTAAAACTCAAAAGAGGTATCTGGAATGGAGTGTATGTGTATTATACATATATTTGGGAAATATTCATATATAGAAGACAAGACTTTAATAATAAATGAGATCACTGAAATTGCTTGTGTTCCCCAGTAGGATAGAAGTGACAAGTACATAAAGAGGCCCTCTGTAAGACACAGGAGAGGTGCTTAGGAAATAGGAAATAAATAATCAAGAAAATGTCAGGGAAGTCATGGGCATAATGTTGTGAGAAGGCATATTTCTCTTGAATGTTAGCAGAAGTAAGAACCCAAAACTGTTAATTTGGCCAAAAGAATATTGGTTGTTACTGTTGTCTTCAGGAAAAAGAAGTCCAATAGATTGATGGGAATGGAAGTCAGAGCCCAGGGAGACATTATGAATCAATGCGCTAGCAGAGATAGATTCACTGGAAAGTTTTTTGAGGTCCATTGAAAGTTGCTGTGATTTTATAATAAACTTAGAGCATTTAAATATTAATGAGAAGAGGCCAGTTTGATGATTGTCTTAGTTACCTCCTTGTTATGGGGACAAAATACTCACAAGTTAAAGGAGAAAAGGTTTATTTTAGTTCAGTTTGTAGAGGTTTCAGTCCATAGCTGGCTGACCAGAGAGTGAAGTCATTGTTACCAATCATAAGATTTGACTAATTTACGACAGTTCTGGCACAGGTAGAATTTCATCATTTTTTTAAAGGAATAGTTTGATGCCTTGTTGCTGGGCAAGTATGGAGGAGGTATGAAGTTGTTTTATGAAAAATATTGCCCACTCTCAACTCCCCTTTTTCTTGGCATGTGTATCTTTTCTCACTTTTCGTTTTACTTGTATCATTGTCATTATTTGGAGCTGTCAGAATAATAAGAGATATTCAATAGTGCAATTAGCTTTGAAGTAAGAGAGTAAAAATAAATTAATTTTTCTCTATGAAGTTTTAAGTAAACTCCACTTTGATAGTCAATCATTAGTCACTTTATGTTGAAAATATGTTCTGAAAAATGTGTTGTTAGATAGTCTTGTCACACAAACCTAGATAACACAGCCAACTACACACCAAAGCTACATGGTATGAGCACAAACCTGCACATCATACTGCAGGTGGTTTGAACATGAGAGCATTTGTGTATCTAAGCATATCACATGAAAGAAAAGAAGTGCCACTGGCTTGGCCTTCATACGAGTGAAGGTCCTTTTCAGACATTCATCTCTTGAATAGAGAGGGTTCACTCACATGAATGATTTGCTGTGGTAAGACATTTTCTTCCCAAATTCTCTTATTGGAAGTTTCTGCTGGTCTCATACTAACACTCATACTTTCTTATTTTCTAATACATAGTGGTTCTTGAATGCTTAACCCACCCAGTGCTTCTAGTAAATTCAACATTATACTAGGAATTGGGGCTGTGATTTTATCTTCCTTCCTGCTGTTCTTGTTTCCTTCTTAAAGAAACAGAAATTCAATAACATATATATGTGGTATGACAAGAAATGCAGTGAATGTACCTTTAAATTTTTTAAACAATTATTACAGTAAAAGACATTGATGTTAATCCTTCTTTATTCCTCTTTGCTTTGAATGCAAACTTTGTCTTTGACTGCAATCACCATAGTGCTGAGAAGGTTACTGTCTGTGTCCACTGTTTAACCGAAGTCATTAAAGTTTCCTCCACATCTGACAGAGGTCCCTTCTAGAATTTTTGTTGGTCTTCAGCCATCAGTGGAGCAGATTCTTTAATAGCTTCCTTAATTGTGCACTTGCTGTTTGGATCTTGGCTGGGGTAACATAGAACCTGCCTGACTGGTGAGAAATTACATTACTGATTCTCTGCTTTCATACTACTTCGGGTAATTTTAATGTAATTGTTTAGGTCAATTCCTCTTCCTTGAAAATTACAAATGGTTTTTCTATGCATGTGGGCTATTAGGAACAAAAACTATGAGGTTAAAAACAAACATGATGTGGTCTAGAGACGGTAGTCATGAGAGGCACAAGGCTATTGCCCATGTAACATGGCAAGTGGTTCCAGTGCAGACTTTTCTTATAAGAGTGCACTCAAAATAATGATAACAATATATTATACTAAATACATGAACCATTAGCATAGACACTTATCATCATTATAATATATCATATATTATATGTAGCTGTATGTGCTATTCTTTTTATACAGCTGGGAGCACAGTCGATTTGTTCAACTGGCACCAAGCAAAGACATGTGAGACACACATAATGCTGTGGTGTCAACTGAATGATAGAAAGTTTGCAGCTCCATTATTATCTTAGCAGACCGCTATCACATATGTGGCCATCACTGACTAAAATGTCGTTATGAGACACACGACTGTATGAAAAGGTAACACTAAAGCTTATAAGCATCAAAGGCATGATCCATTAGGTTAACAATAATGTGTACAGGGAAAAGTATTTGATTAATTTGGTAATTTTCAGCTGCCATTATCTAAAACCTACTATATGTTATAACCAATTTAGATTTTTATGTAGGGACTTGTATACCTCATTAATCATAATCAAAACTTCATTCCTTGCTGCATTTCTGCATAATCTTTACCCTTTGGCTGTAGTGAAGAAAATTAGTATCCTCAACAAGTGTTTGTCTATGTGAAGTTCTTTTACAAGTCTCTTTTTAGCAGAATGGTCAGCTTTCTTTCTTATCTTTTCAATTCTATTCTACTTGAGAGATCTTGGAAATGCTCTTCATGAGTTAGTGGTACTATATTCTGTTCAGCAAAGGGCAAAACACCTATAAAAGTGTCATACAGTTAAGGTTAGAAAACTTCTTGGTGGCAGGTTAGAAGCCAGCTCTCTTCACTCCCAATTGATTTCCTTTGCTGGTTCATGCTACATTACTATTTGTCTGTTAAACTTCATCATTTTTATATTTGCAGCCATTGAAATACCAGTCTATTGCAGTACACAGCTAGACAGTGAAATTTCTGTGGGAAGATTTTTCCATCATGAAGAACACTGAGGGCACTGATTTACTCAATGCCTCTGATATTTCCAGCAACAGAGCCATCCTAAAACAACTTTCTTGTCTTTTAATGATGGATGAATGTTTCAATAAAAGTTGAAGTGAAGTAGCAGGTGAGAATGATGATATTTAAAATTTTTATATAGTTTGACACATTTTTCCCTGGGGAAGACTTCACTGAAGGAGATTTTTAGAAGTATAATAGAACATAATATTCTTCACAAGTGGATTTATTAGCATCTCTCTGGGGGTCAGACGACACACACACACACACACACACAAAGCAGCTTTTTTATTTTGAGGGCTAATTTTTCTACCAGTTTTTTTTATAGACATATGAATATGTTTTGTATGTTCCCAGAGGAAAATTACTGACCAGAACATTCAGAAGTTCTGTTTTGGGGAGCTAAAATTTATTTATAAAAACTAAATGATCATTTTAACATTCAGATATTTAATAGATTTACAATAAAACTGGGAGTATTTCTGACTATTTCTATACTTAACTAAATCTAGGAGAGGTTTCCACAAAAGCATGATATTGAGAAAGTGTGACCCAAAACAGTCAACAGAGTGCTACGAGAAACGTAGGAAACTGCATTTTTTCCTATTGGCCACTGCTTTGACATTCCTTTCTATGAATCAACACATGCAGACATGTAAAGATTTTTCCATCCTGCCTTAATATATTCCTTTGGAATTCTATGAGAAGTAGATAGGAAGGTAGAAAGATAGATAATTTCCGAGATTAATTTCTTGGCTGAGACTTATTTAATATGTATTCATCTTTTAAAATGTTTTACTGTGATTTTTTCATTTATATATTAATGTTTCTAATGTCCAAGGTGAATTTTACAGAGCTAGATGAAAGAGATAAAAGGAATAGACCTTTTCTATTGAAGATGATCCAGGATTGAAATAAAGTTAACATTATCATGCATTCAAGCATATGCATTTTGCCTTACAGTCTACATGTGGGTCTATTCTGGGAAGTGAGGATTATAATTATGTAAAACATTATATTTGAACTCCAAGCTCAGAAATTTGAAAACTAGCTCAACCATGGATATGTCACTGTGAATTCTGGTTACATATATTAGCACCTTACAACCTTATTGCATTTCCTGATTGGCGTCTCCAGAAATAACATGCCCACCTTTTCTCTTCATGCTCTTGGCAATACTTTGATAACTGCTCTTAGGATTCCTTCTTCCATGTTCTTTCCTTCTTCCATGTTCTCTATGACTCAGCATTCTGGCTTTCTTCTCATTTGGTGGATAACTTAGAGATGTCCTTCAGTATTACATCTTCCATTGCCAATGCTTTGTCTTTGACTTTTCTTGTTTTCTTCAACTTGACAATACATTACTTAACAGATACTGATGGATCTATCTCATAATAAATTCTGAATTCCACCCATTTTTCACCATCCCACAGCTTTACCACAGTTTCTTAAATTGCCATTGTTTAATGAAACTGTCTCATTTTTGGCCTGCCTAATTCTATCCTTATGCCTTCTGAGTTCCCACAATCTAATTGTGGTTCATCACAAGAATATTCCTTTTATGGTCAAACCAAATCACTTCCTTATATAAAAACTGTTAAGGCACTGTCTCATGCATTTATTATTTTAGAGTTTAAGTCATCTATATAAGTAAAAAGACAATTTCACTGCAGCAATTATTTGCCTATCATTTCATCTTCAATGCTTAATACAATGTCTAGCACACAGTAGGAGACTGATAAACTTTTGGTGAATGAGTAAATAAGTGAGTATGTGATTGTTGCCAAGAATTCTAGTGGATTTGTCAAGAGAACCTTTGTATGAGGATTTCAGACACCTCACTGGGGAAGTTCTTTTAGTTGATAAGGAAGGAGTCTGCTTAAAATTTCAAATAGGAATAGCTTCAATGTAAGCAACTCACTGACAGAGTTTTAACTGGCCACTTTTCTCCCTGGTGATCAATTCCATTTTACAAATATGCTATGGAAGACTAACTTCAGAAGGTCAATGAGAGAACCCGGGTAGGTTCTCTTTCCAGTATCAGGCTAAAGATCAAGTCCATTCTGACATGAGCCTTCAAAGTTGCAGGGGATTTAGCTCAGTGGTACAGTGCCTGTGTTCCTGGCAAACATGAGATAGAGTTAGATTCCTGGAGAGAGAGAGAGAGAGAGAGAGAGAGAGAGAGAGAGAGAGAGAGAGAGAGAGAGAGAGAGAGAGAGAGAAAGAGAGAGACTTCAAAGTGAAGACTTCTTATTCTTGGCTTTAGTTGGCCAGAGTATCTTTCCCATTCCAAGTGTCAAAGGAACTGAAAAAATGCCCAGCGTTGTGGAAGAAAATAAAAACAGGTACAGAGGACAAAGAAAACAGTTTGGGAAGTGGGGTCTTCAAAGATTCACGGAGAGAGCTTGGGAGTGGAGAAGAAACCTTTATGGATGTAAGTGATGAATGCTTTGTCTATGTGGCTGGTTAGCTCCTGGGAAGGGTGTTAAGCTGCTTCTGTCTGACTAGAATTGGCACCAATCAGGATGTCAAGTGATAGAATGACCAAAATGTGCATCTGTTAGAACCAAAAATTAAAACTGAAAAACCGACACAGACTAGTCCAAGGGAGGTTGGGGTAGGAGGACAGCAGAACTTTCTCTTTCCTTAAGTAAAACTATGGTTTTCAATGTTGTGATTTCATAGTATTTCTAAACACTATGGAATATTTCTAAATAAATGTCAGATAATATGTCATCCATGCTTCCAATGCTGCATCTTCCCTAAATGACTAGCTGCTATTAAAATTTATAGTATGCTATAAATAATTCTGTTACCATATTATACTTGAAAAAAGTCAAATTTCTTCTTTGTAACTACTCTGGCCAAATATTTTATGACAAATAGACACAGTTGGAGTTTATATTTACCCACTAAATAAGGTATTTTGCAACTAGACAGTTGGTCCCAATTTTTAAACTAAGATACTTGCAGGAAACAATTTTCATTAAAATTGAAATATCTTTCCAATTATCTGTTTTCAGTTAGTATTTTCTCAATAGTCTTGCCATATGCATTAGAATCATCAGTCATTTTATCTTATAAAGTAATAATTCATATTAATTATCTTTAATTGTAGGCTCTAAAATTGATAAAATAGCTACAGTGATAATTTATTTCTTACTTCTAGGCATGTATATATTTGTGAGGAATTAACTTTGAGTTAAACTTTATGTGCACTTATATTTATAATTGCTAACACCTAAGTATCATTCTGTTACTAGCATTCCCCAGTCATGTTAACATCTATCTGTTTTAGTTTGTTTTTGCTACTATAACAGAATACTGAAGACTGAGTAATTTATAATCAACAAAAATTTATTCACTTGTAGTTCGATACATGGGGCAGTCCAAGATTGAGAACAACTTCCAAAAGCCTTCTTGCTGTGTTATCTTATGTCAGAGAGCAGAACAGTGAAGAAAAGTCGAAGTCAAAGGGAGAGAAGAGGTCAATGGAGAGAGACAGAGAGAGAGAGAGAGAGAGAGAGAGAGAGAGAGAGAGAGAGAGAGAGAGAGAGAGAACCTCACTTACCAGCACTGTTACATTGGGGATAAAATTTCCAATACATGCCTTTTAGGGGAAACACATTTAGACTTACCAGCCTGGAGTAATGTATCTTTTCTGAGGAGATGTAAAATACGATTCTATTTTGCATGATCTCTTTTTCTTTGCCTGCTCTGCTGTTTTCCTTCTCATACTTGCTATGGCTGATTTCTTGGTATCCTGGTTGCAAAACTTCTGCGGAGAATAAAGTGGGTCATTCTGTTTGGACAGAGGTGTTTCATTGCCCACCCCTTCATTCTGAAGGAAAGGTGATGGAACAATAGAACTTTCTGGATGGAGATATTGCCTGTGACCTTATATGACCTGGAGGATCTAGGTGGGAGATTTAATATTCTTTTGTTCTCTCTGGGTCAGAGAAAGTCATGCTAAACATGACCCAAATGACTCAAAACCAATCAGATTCTAGAATTACATTTTTAATGTACAGTTTTACTCATTGATATTGTTGAGGGCAAAAGATTTATCTTCTGGGTCTCCATATTTTGGGAGAGTTAGGAAGATTGGTTAGTTCACAAGTTACCTGTCCTCTCCATCAGGGCAGCTCTCCTAGTTAGTCTGGATCATGACCTGAGTCCCTAATAAAGAAATTCTGAGTTTGAAATTGACAGCACAGACTTGACTGAGTAGTTATTATCGAGAGAGAGAGATGATGTTACTCTATTATTTATACACTATTAAGTTGATTTGTCTCTGTTATAGTACCTAATTATATATAAATCTAGGAAAAATGCTGCAGTTGTATAAGCAGAAGAGAATTTTTAAATACTTATTAGCTGAAATACACTCAAGTAGCTATCTGTTCAAGTCACATTAAAACATTTAAGTGGAAATAAGTGACATATAGTAATTTGACATGTGCTTTATAGGCATAAATACCCAGTTTTGAACATTCATTCTTACTCAGGATAAGTGTGTAACTTCTGTGAGTACCAGTTTGTTTATTTTTAACACAGAAATAATAATAGATTGGAGTCAATGTTTGTAACCATCCAGGACAGTATTTAACTCTCAGAAGCTAATGCAAATTCAGTAATTATTATTTTGATGCATCATTCTTGATAAGATAATGCTTTATGTTATATTATTGAAATATTCATTTCATAATTTTTTATTAAATATGATGTGATTGAAAATGATAAAAATTATACAAAAAGTATTATATTCCTTTACCTACAAAAGCCTCAAGGTTTTCCTTCATTATAGCTGAGTAGTTCTCTACTGCACATAAGTATCATGTCTTTCCAACCTATCTGCAGGTGCTGGTCAAGTTGCCCCTATTTCTCTCTGGTTCCCTGTCACATAGAGCATTGTTTTCTCATATTTGATTTTTGGTCCATAAATTCTCTGTCAGGTTGACTATATTTCCTATACAGAGCATCTCGATGGACCCTACCTCCTGATCTACTCTGCCTATATTTCTTTTCTTTTTCTTTTTTTTTTTTTTTAGTGTATCAAGGCCATCTATGCTAGAGATTATAGCCAACCTTCTCTGCCTCATTTCTACTATGCTATTTTTCTGCCACTGGTTGTCTGCTTTTCTCCTTCATTCTACTGTCTGCCCCATACATTGAGGCCTCTCTGCCACTGTTTCTGAAATCCTTGTATTTCTTTTCTCTCTCTAGAATGTCCTTCAGTATTCTCTGTGGGGTTGGATTGGTGGTCACAAATTCCCCTAGTTCCTCTTTGTCATGGAAGCATCTTGTTTCTTCATTAATTTCTAGTGACAGTTTTGCAGGGTACATCAATCTGGGCTGGAGGTTATTTTCTTTCAGGGCATGGAATACTTTGCTCCAAGCTCTTCTTGATTTGATGATCTGTGTCAAGAAGTCTGCCATGGTTTTGATGGGCTTTCATTTATAGGTGATCTGTTTCTTTTCTGTGACAGCTTTTAATATTCTGTTCTTGTGTTAAATTTATGGGATATTGATTATTATATAGGTTTGATTATTACCTGCTTTTGAAGTTTTACACTGTCTACAATGTTTTGTTTTTATTAATATTGTTATGTACTGTTATATTCAATTATACCTGATGATATGGACAATGCTATTGAAAATAACAAGAGACAACACAGTAAACATTGTAGATCACCTTGTACTGTGGTTTTATATGACTTTTTCATTTCATGTTTTTTATAGGAATTTGTTTTGTTTTGTCTTGCTATGTTTTTCCTTCTAATACAGAAAGGATAGAAATACATGTAGAGACTCATGCATGTGTACAACCTATAGTTTATGAGAACTGATTATATAATGCATGATGAAATGAACAACTACTTTGAAGAAAAAGAGACATTACAGTACCCAGTGATGATTCTGGAGCATCATGATATGAAATCCATCAATATTTATTATTCTTTGTTCAGAGTGATTTTAGTCTGTTGATATCCCTATTGTCTGGTCTTGAAGACCTAAAACACCTTCCTCATCCTGTTCAGATCAGTTATATGCTGTTATTTCATGTGAATTCTCTGTATGTGAAGATATGGACAACTATTTGGAAGAAAACAAGAGACAATATGATAGGTAGTGAAGATCTCTAATGGTCTTGCTTTGAAATTTATGACTCTTTCATTGATTTTTTGTGTTCTGTTTTCTTCTGCTTTGTTGTGTTTAATTTTACCCTCTTTAAAATAAAATAAAAAAAGAAATAAATCAAACTCACATGAGTAAATACCATATTGTCTCTAGTGTAAGAAATGCTAAGGGTACATAACATATAAAATCCTCAATTACTCACACTGCTCTGTTTAGATGGATTATATGCTGTTTCAGTTTGTTTGCTTGTACTAGATTTGAGGGCTCAGACAGCTATTCCAAAAATAGCAGGATATAGTACAGTAATCATCTTTAATTTCTTACAACTTAATCTGAAGCCCTGCATAACTTACACTGTTTTACCATGACAGATATTAATTGAATCTGGTTTGATAGATTGCTGTTTTGTATTAACAGATTTTATTCAAAGCTGTTATGATTGATAGTATCAAGTCTGAGAGTATAAGCAGCTACACTGAAGATGACAAGATTCACTAGGATACCCACTCTGGTTTTATTATTACCAGTGTTTGAAGTTTTACACTGTCTACAATGTTTTTTTTATTAATATTGTTATGTACTGCTATATTCAATTACTGCTATATTGAATTATGCCTGATGATAGGACCAATTATATTGAAGATAACAAAAAGGCAACACAGTAACCATTGTAGATCACCTTGTACTGTGGTTTTATATGACTTTTTCATTTGTTTTCTATAGGAATTTGTTTTGTTTTGTCTTGCTATGTTTTGTTTTTCCCTCTAATACAGAAAGAATAGAAATACATGTAGAGAGTCATGCATGTAGAACCTATAAACCTATAAACAATTTATGAGAACTGATTATATAATGCATGATGAAAAGAACAACTACTTTGAAGAAAAAGAGACACTACAGTACCCAGTGCTGATTCTGTAGTGTCATGATGTGAAATCCAGCAATACTATTATTCTTTGTTCAGAATGATTTTAATCTGTTTTGTATTGTTTAATTTCAACATACATGAAGGTATGGACAGCTATTTTGAAGAGAATGAGAGACACTATGACAGCCATTGTTGACTTCCCTATTGTCTGGTCTTGAAGACCTAAAACATCTTCCTCATCCTGTTCATATCAGTTTTATGCTATGTTGCTTCATGTGAATTCTTTGTATGTAAAGATATGGACATCTAATTGGAAGAAAACAAGGGACAATATGATAGATAGGGAAGATCTCTGATTGTCTTACTTTGAAATTTATGTCTCTTACACTGCTGTTTTGTGTTTTGTTTTGCTTTGCTTTGTTGTGTTTAATTTTACCCTTTTTAAAAAAGTATCATTGTAAAATACATATTGTCATTAATCCCTCAAAATAGTCTCCTTTGCTTCAAATACTCTTATCCAATCATTCTCACCACTTTCTGAGATAGTCCTGGAGGTCCGTTTTCATTAGTGTCTTTAGCTGTGCCGTTTAAGTTGCCTTTATATCCTGATTTGATTTAAAATATTTATCCTTCATAGTTATTTTGACATTGGGGAATAGCAAGAAATCACATAGTACCAGATCTGATGAATAAACTGGATGAGGATACAGCATTTTGAAAGCTTATTTTTCCTTTGGATGACATGCAATGGCAGGATTCACTAAATTTGTGACCATAATTTGTAAAGACAATTAAGGAAGAGTATTTTCAGAAACTGGTAAAGGGACTTTTGAACATAACCAACTAGTGGCAGCACTAAGTGAGAGAGATTCCAAAGATTGAGTCTGGGAAACCCAGGTATACAGAAACAGAAATGTCAAGGAAAACCAGAGGCAGGTGGAAGGAGAGACATACAAAGTCCAAATCCAGAATCAAAGGGTTTAACAAGGAAAGCTATAGGAAAGCTATAGGGTGCCCTCGAGCTGGCACCCCATATACTACAGGCCCAGCATTGCCATCTTGGGAGAGGATTTACTATCCTAAAGGAAGGGCGACTACATTTTGGTAGTGTCCGGCCACTAGAATAGGCTCATAATTTTCCTATTCTCTCCACGGGGGAAAGGAACACAGCAAATATGATATTTGTAAAAGGGAACCAGTGTAACTGAAAGATGGTGAGCAGATTCTGAGAAAGAACCTTCTGGCATTTGAGAAGCAATTGCACAATCCTTGTTAGGAACATGGATAAGAGTAAACAGAAAAATAAAAGATGCAAAACAGAAACATTACACAACTGGAATCAGTATACATCTTTTAAAAATAACTCTTAGTGAGAATGGTTTAAATTCCCCAGTCAAGAAAAAGAGATTGACAGATTGAATCAAAAAACAAAACTCAAGTGTATGATTCAGAAAAGAGACACATCTAATCTTTAAAGAAGCTCATAGACTAAATGTCCAAGGATAGAAAACAATATTTCATGTAATGGGAGCCTGAAAGCCAACATCAGTAGTTATCTATTTTAAGGCAAAGCAATGTTTAAGCCAAACTGATTAGAAGAGTCAAAGAAGGTCACAATATATTGATAAGGGGAAAAACTCAACATTGAGAGATAATAATTGTAAATATACATGCAGTAAATACTGTCAAATTCAGCTTCATAAAACAAATTTTACTAGAAACAAAAGATCAGATAACATGAATACAATCATATTGGTGGATGTCAATACCAAATTTTCATAAATAAATCAATTACACAAAACTCAGCAAAAAAAATCATAACTGAGCCACACCTTCAAACAAATGGATTTAATAGGTATCTACAGAGTACTCAACCCTAAAACAGAATATGCACTCTTCTTAGCCCTGCACACAACTTTCCCCAGAATAGACTACATAGTAAGCCATAAAAATTGTTCAAATACATATAAAAGAATCAAAATAATCCCATGATATTATCATGAAACTAGAAATTAATGGGAAAAGGAACAACACATGGAACACATGGAAGTCAAATGATACTCTGTTAAATAATCCTATTTGTCAAAGAAGAAATCAAAGAAATTAAACAATCCATAGAGTCAAACAGCAATGAGGTACAGATCATTAGAGCCTATGGGATACAATGAAAGCAGTCCTAAAAGGGAAGTTTATAGTTGTGAGTTTTCAAATCAGAGAAACAGAGCAGTCCCCAATCAATAATGTAATTATTGATTCTAAGACCCATCTCAAGGTCTTAGAAAAACAAAAATAATCCAAGTCTGCAGAAAGTACAAGAAAATAATTTAAAGAACAGAGTAATAAAATTGAGACTAAAATACATTACAAAAAATGAATCAAAGTGTTTGTTCTGTAAAAGCATAACTAAATAAAACCAAATCCCTAGTCAAGTTTACCAAAAGAAGGAAGGAAAAGACCCAAATCAATGCAAAAAAACTTGTACTCCAGTCAATTGGAGTATCTAGTAGAAATGTATGTGTTTCTAGATGCATATAAATTACCAAATATTAATCAAGAATATTGCTGAACAATCTAGTAACAGTGAATGATACTAAGGCAATAATAAAAAATACCAAAGCCTGCAACCCAATGAATTCACTGTTGAATTTCCCAAGAACTTCAAGAAACATCTATTGTCAACACTTTTCAAACACTTCAGTGAAACTGAAAGGGAAAGAGTACTGGTAAACTCATTCCTAAAAGCTAGCATTACCCTGAAAACTAAAGACCCATCTCTTAATGAACATAGATGCAAAAATCCTAGAGATATGGCAAACAAAATGTACCAAATCATTAAAGTGATTATACATACATTATACCAGAGATACAAAGATGGTCTGACATATGTAACCCAATAAATGTAAAACATCACACAAGCAGAACCAAGGACAAAAATTATATGATCATCTCAACAGATGCCGAAAAAGTCTTTGACAAAATCCAGTGTCCATTTACGATAAAAAGAAAACAGGCACAGCTGGCCTTTACACAATAAAAGCCTTTTATGAAAAACCTACTGCCAACACCGTATTTAATGGAAAAATGCTGAAGACTTTTTTTTCTTAAAATCTGAAACGACAAAGTTGTCCACTATCACCATTTCTGTTCAATGTAGTATTCAAAATATTAGCTAGAGCAAGTAGGCATGAGAAAAAAAATAAAAGAGATACATTTAGGAAAGTAAGGAGTCAAGATATTCTTATTTCAGTATGACAAGATCCTTTATGTAAGAAACAAATCAAAACAAAATAAAAACAACAACAAAACTCCAGGAAAAAGATTCCCAGAACAAACAATTTCAGCTCAACAGAAGGATACAAATCCTGCTCATACAAAATGAATAGCATTCCTGTACACCAATGATGAGCCCAGTGGAGGGGGGGAATCAAGAAAACAAAGCCATTCACAATAGCTTCAAAGTATTAAATAGCTAGGAAGTAATGTAACTAAAGAAATGGAAGAGCTTTATATGAGAACTGTAGGACTCTGAAAAATACATCAAAGAGGATGCCAGAAAATGGAAAGATATTTCCTGTTCCTGAATAGGGAAAACCAGTTGTCGAAATGGTATCACACTCAAACTGATATATAGATTTGATACAGTTCCAAGGAAATTACCACAGTATTTTCCACAGAACTGGAAAAAAAATTCTAAAATTCATATGAACCAGAAGAGACCTAGAATAGCAAAAGCAATTCCTGGCAATAAGAGGAAAGCAGGAAGCATCCCAAACCCAGATTTCAAATTATATGACGAATCACTAGTGGTAAAAACAATATCCTGCTGGCACTAAAACCGACATGAGACTCAATGGAACAGAACAGAAGATGTAGAAGCAACTCCAGGCACATTCAACTGTCTTGGATAAAGGGCATGAAAGCATACACTAAAAAGGGACAGTCTGTAAAAAGTAGAGCTGGGGTTATCCTTGTGCTGATGAGTGAATCTAGACTCATATCTCTTACCATGTGCTAAATTAAAGTCAAAATAGATAAAGACCTAGATATTAAAACAAGCAATTTTATGGAAAATAAAATAGGTAAATTTTTTGAAAACATAGGCACAGGCAGGGACTTTCTGAACAGACCTCTAACTGCAAAATAAATAACATGATGAATCCACAACTGGTATTATACCAAATTTAAAAAGTTTATGCACAGCAAAGGAAACAATAAAGAATGAAGAGAAACCTACAGAATGGGAACTTTTTTTTCAGTTATTCTTTGGACAGAGAACTAGCACATAGAACCCAAAGAATTCACAATATTAGGCCTCTCCAAATAAAAGTCACAACCAAAAAATGGGTTATTGAAATATAGACACTTGTCAGATGAAGAAATAGAAATAGCCAAAAAATAATTGAAAAAAAAACCTCAACATCTCTGGCCAAGGGATAAAATTGAACACTTAAATTTTATTTTTCATCAGAAAGAATGGCTATCATCAAGGAATAAAATAATAAAAAATGCTGATGAGATGGCTGGGAGAAAGGACAGTTCTACCTTGTTGGTGAGAATGTAAACTAGAATAACCACTGTAGCAATCAGTGTGAAGATTTCTCAAATAACGAGAAGAAGTAACTGCATTCTGTGCAGTTGTACCCTTATGGGGTATCATCTCAAAGGAGTTAAAGACATCACATTACAGAAAAACATGCATATTCATATTATAGCACCATGACTCAGTAGCAAAATAGTGGAATTGACATATATGTCCACCAATGGATAAATGGATAAAGAAAATATGGTATTGTATACACAGTGGAGTATAACTCATCCATAAAGAAAGATTAATTTGAATCATTTGCAGAAAAATAGATTCACCTCAAAACCATGCTAAGTGAAATAAACCAGGCACAAAATGTGAAATATCACATGATTTCTCTCCTACAAGAAACTCAAGGCATAAATAATTTAAAGAGAAAAATATGGGATTAATAATAGGAAACAGGGAAGTAGACCTTTCACAGATGGGCACAGGACCTGGAGATGGGACAGTGAGGGAAAGTGTAGGTAAACTAGAATAAGTTGGGGATGCCAGCTCCCATCACGGGGTACTGACTCCCCGTGATACATGTACTCATTATGCAACAGAAATGTGGTAATAGAAATAAAAGTTATGTCTGTAAAAAAAGAAAAAAATGGCAATAATGATGCAATGAGTGTATCTGAAGCAAGGAGGAACATTTTGAGGGGGGTTTATGGCATTCTATATTTTACTGTAATAAATTTTTAAAATTAAATATTCACTGCATATGTGGATCACAAGGAGCATAAATGTTTATCATACATATCAAGTTAGTTCATGTAAAATGCTAAAATAAAATCAGTGAGATTGACAGCATATCAAAATATGTACCTGTTTGGAAAAGTAAGGGATATTTTCTGCAACATTTGGTGATTTGATGAGAGTGTCTTTTAAAGAGCTAGAATCTATAGGCTGGATTCTAAAATTTATTTTTCTCTCATTTAAGAAAAGAATCTATACTCTCCTTAGGAACTGGGATGAACTGGACTGCTTGTCTCTGACTTCATTAAACTGAGTGTATTATAGGGTCCACTCCACCCCATTCCTGGGCACCCAGTGCCTTCACACTGAGCTCTGCCCCTAGACATTTTTCAGTTTGTAAAATGTTTTGAGATATGGTGTTACCAGGTCACTAAATTGCCCAGGCTTTGCTCTAATTTGCTATTCTCTTTCCTCAGCCTCTCAAGTGCTGGGATTACAGGTATGTGCCACCATGCCAGGAAATGTAGGCTTTTATACACTGTTTTGACCCTGTGATCTGGCCAGAGTACAATCAGTTTCTCTTCACAGGTAGCTTGTTAAGTCCATATCCCAACCACCTCTCTTACTGCATGTCCACACTTTGGGTCACTATCGACCTGCCTATTCACCTCAAACCCAGGTACTAAACCGCTAGGAACAACCCCTCTGCCTCTGAAGGCACTGGCATTATTCAAACTAGCAATCCTCAGCTCCTTACCTTGAAGGTGGAAGGGTGGTCCTTCTCCCTCTGGCTTGTGGCCCTGACAAACCACGTTAAGTGCCTCTCTCAGTCCCAGTAGCAAAAAATGTACTTGGTCTCTGGAACTATGAGTAAAATAAATTATCTTCTCATTGGCAATTGTCTTCTGATCTACTGGACTTACTATACCTAAATAATAATAAACCTATTAAAATACCATGGTTTGTAGAATTAATGTTAAATGATGTCTTTAATCTTTTCTTGGAATTTAATACAAAAATATTTTTCTGGTGCACTCATAGGGTGATGGTTAAAAATACAAAGAGACTTATATATAAAATTTGCACATTCTGCTTCCTACAGTAGGGGCTGGATCAAATATTTCATTTTATTATTTATTTCATAGTGCTGTTATTAGAAACCAAAGCTTACTTTGAAGTAAAAATGACAATTGAAAAAAAATTCAGAATCTTGGGAGCTCCCCAGGTTCCACGCTTTGCCATTCTCTCTTTATAATAACTGTTATATCACATCAAGCATCATTCTAACACCACGGAGAATTCTGTACTCACCTGAAATGCTATGTGTATGTGAAGGGAAATAAATTACTATTTCTATGGAAACTACAATTTTGAGTCTTCTCCTTTAGTTAAGTTCAAGCTTCCTTCCAGTTTTTACTTGACCAAAAATGAGCTGATGTATCTGCCTTGGATTAACAGAACAGCAATATGAGAGTGAAAAGCCTCATAGTGACATAATGGCTTTATATTTTCATGGCTAAAAATGTTTGCCCCCTAATCTGAGTTGGTATAACACTGACATTTCCATTTTTATTTTAAAGAGTTGCAATAGGAACATCTCATTGCCTATTAATACTACTAATGAGGTAGCTATTTCTGATTTTGATGTTTTCTCTGATGTAAGCAAATCTTAAAATGAAGTTAAGATATTTATGGTATTGTTATGGTTTGTGTCTAGATGTTTCCCCAAAGTCACATGTGGTCACAGGGTTTTTCAGAGGTGGCTGAATCTAGAGTATATGGTGCTGGGGTTAAGTGTGTGTGTGATTACTAAATCAATTCTCTGGTTTGATGCTACCCTAATCCCAGTAGTCTGGCTAAAAGAAAAGACAGGAAAAGGCTTGGCTCTCTCTCTCTTGTTGCTTTGCTACAATTTTCCTGCCATAAACTCTTCTCCACTGTCAACCCATTCTGCCTTGGAACCAGCCAATTATGTAATGAAACTTCTACAATCTATGAATTAAACAAACCTTTCCTCCCTTAACTTTGGGCCTCAGGTATTTTGTCTCAGTAATGAGAAAAGTAACTAAGTCAGTTACTATGTGTCCAAATGTATTTTTATGCTGAATATTTTCCAAAGAGATTGGATAAGTGACAGTGTTTTCAGAATTCAAATGCAATTTTTATCGGTAAAGTTGCCTGTACCATAGTCTCTCATTATCTAGGGGGGACGTGTTCTGAGATCCCCAGTGGATGCCTGATATCATGGATAGTGCTGAACTCTACATAAGTTATCCTTTCCCTATATACAGATACTTAGGATAAATTTTAATTTGTAAGTTAGGCATAGTAAAAGATAGCAATAATTTATCATAGATTTTAGCAACATCAGCATATATGCTTTAGTGCCATTGTTAAGAAAAATAACTTGCTTGAACATAAGTACTGTGACATTGCTGAAGTGGATTTGATTACTGAGGTGGTATTATGGTTGATGCACTGTGTCAACTTGGGAGGTCTAGAAGCTTAACTAAGTAACTCAGCTCTCTATCCTCGGATGTAAAGGACAGTTACGTCCCTATCATGTCAATGTAGGAAGCTCAAACTTGTAACTGAGTGATTCAGCAAGTGACCAGGGTCCTTTCTTTGCAAACATCCTCAGCCTGTACAAAAGGAGGGTGCAGAGATGGTGGGAGTGCTACAGTCACTGAAGGTGAATAACCTACTTATAATATAAGGGAGCAAACGAAGAGTGTGCCCCACTTTTGCCCTTTTGCTTGTGTCATTTTTGGTAATTGCCACAGCTACCATGAATGGTTTCCTCTCAGCCATGCCACCCTGCTTTGGAGCCAACTGAGTATGTAGTGAAATCTCCACAAACTGTAAGTTAAGTAAACCTTCCCTTCCTTCATTTTGGGCTTCAGGTGTTTTGTCTCAGCAAGGAGAGAAAAGTAACCAAGACCGATGGCTACAAAGTTACTAAGGAGCAGGTACAGTATATTATGTGGATACACTGGACAAAGAATGACTTGGCAAGGAGACAGTATGAGAGAACATAGATTGCATCACATTACTCAGAAAGATGCACAATTTAAAACTTGTGACTTGGTCATTTCTATAACTTTCCATTTAATATTTTTGGATTAGTTAACCACAGATAACTAAAACCTTGAAGAATGAAACAGTGAGTAAGGGGCTTGGGAAGCAACTGCATTTCCTTGAAATTTCAATTCTCCTATTTTCTCTGGAGAGAGTGGGAATAGATGGAGGATTTTATAAATAATGTACAGCAGGACATATTTAGTATGGTGGTAATGAAGCTACACTTTCAAAAGAGGTAACCTGTAAGAATGGTAATGAAAAATGAGTGTCTTAGGTAAGATTGCTAGAATTGTAATACTGGCTCTAGACCTAAATATTTGTGTGGTCTTGGGAAGTTTACTCAACTTTCTGTGATTCTTTTAATTTAATAGATATTAAAAGCACACTATATATTTACTATATTTATTATTCTGGCATTGTGCAAAGCCTCTTAGAAAATTTAGTATGCTCTCAAAAGGACAAAAAGTATGGCAATATAGTAACTTCTTCAGATACTATTTAGCTATTTTATTTATGAATTTTAAAGTCTGTAAAAATTTGTCCCTTGTTTCACTTCTTTGTGACATTTCAATATATGTTCTTGCTATATAAATTGGGATATTTTTATTAAAAAATAAGAACAAGATTACATTGGAGTAATTCATTGTATATTGACATACATATTAAAAACAAGAATACTTAAGTCACAGCTAAAATAAAAATCAGTATAAAATTTAAAAACAATAACCATTGGAAGCACTCATTTTTCAGATGATCTCAATTACTACACGAAGTAAAAAAATTGAACCCTGCTATGATGCACAGCTCATAGAGGTGGAAACTGAGTTACAAAACAGGTAGGTTCCCTAGTGACAAACTAAATGCCTGTTGAAGCCAAGTCTTAAACTCATCTGGGAACTAAGTATGAAACATGAATCAATTAAACATTTATTGATGACATGATTTCCTTGGGGCTTTAGAAATTACCATTATACTCTCAGATATATGAAAAGGTTAAAAATATTTTGTTTATGGACTGATACATACAGGCCAAATTACATATTAAATTAATGAACCAATCTATATATTTTCTTTGTAAGAGGCACCATCTCCCTCAAGGAATTAAAAGTTCAGTGCATGTAACATTAAAATACCTGATTATTATAATTGGTAATTATCTGCCAA
The DNA here is from genome assembly GCA_004027455.1 of Hydrochoerus hydrochaeris. Classification (NCBI taxonomy): domain Eukaryota; kingdom Metazoa; phylum Chordata; class Mammalia; order Rodentia; family Hydrochaeridae; genus Hydrochoerus; species Hydrochoerus hydrochaeris. The sequence goes on along the minus strand of PVLA01002774.1, from coordinate 149,530 downwards.
TACTACTTTAACTTGAAATACTAAATTCAAGTAGAGGAGTCTATTACTGGAATTTAGTTTGGTTGTTTGGATTCTTAGATCAGTTACAAATATCAAAACTCTTTTGATGGTCATGGAAGAAAGAAACGATGATGTTTTTAGTAGGTCAGGATCAGTGTATATCCACTCTGGGGGCTACTAGACATTTGAGCACTGAGAACATGAAGAAATATTAGGATTATAGGCACCAAAATTGATCTTTACTCAAGGCAGAAAAAATCCCTTTAATTTTCTAGAGGTGCTTTCTGGACACTACTTCTTATGTGACTGTGAAAAAATTATCTTTGTCAAATAGTAGCAGGTTTTTTCTTACTATCTTTTCCTTATGTTTCTGTTAGGATTGATCTTCATATATATATATATATATATATATATATATATATATATATATATGATTTAAACTAATTTAGCAGAAAGCAGGTTTGGTATTAAATAACGCTGACATAAAAACTTTTTTGTAAAGTAAATCATTATTTTGGTTATACTTCAGATTTCCTGATGGGAATACAATTACTTGGAAAATGTTCAGTGTGCTAAAAGGAATGAAAATTATTGCTTTGAGCATTTCATTAGATTTTCAATTTCCTGACAGTGTCACTATTCTTGAGAGAATACCATATATAAGACGAACAGCATGATTTCAAAGACTCATGAAGACCTTTTTTCCAAAGATAGTCAAATGATTTTTTGTCAGGTAAATATGATATAGCTAAAAAAGAAAACTATTGGAAAATAATGACTAATACAGAGGTTGGAATGCAAATTACATTCAAAGTCATACCCAAAGGGCCTTGGTTTTACAAGAGTTATTTCATAGTATTTTTTATTTCCATCTATCAGGCACTGTTCTCTGCATTGTTTCCATATTACAGCCATTTCTCGACAGCTGTGACAGAATACAGTATCACACTCAACGGATGGTCCTCAGGTCCCCATGGACTTGTGCACAGACAAGGAAGACATACATTTCTGTGTTGGGGGTAATGAGCATCTTTCTTCCATCTTCAATTTTCACTGCAGTTCTTTCTTTGCTTGTTGGTCCTAAACAATTCTTTGCACATGACATTGTCTCACTTTCATGGGGCCTTTTATTTCCTCCCCCAGCCCTTGCCATCCACAATGACTATAGAAATTAAAAATGGACATGAAAATAGGATTTCAAGTTGGTGTCACAGAGAAACAATGGCAAAGGGAAAAGATGAGCCCAGTTTTGATGTATTATTTAGAAACTTCACATTGCTGCCACAAAGCTGTTCCCCTGAGTACCAACGCAGTGTGACAATAGAAATGCAGGAGTGGGGAATCAGGTTAAGGTGTTTTTTCTTACATGGTTTTGTATATTTGTGCAGGGTTCAACAAGAGGGAGAAAAGGTCTCAGCAGAATGACTTACAATCATCACACTGCTCCAGGTAATTGTACTTGTTGGTAATCAGCTGTTAACTATTTGTCTATTTGTCAGGAATCACTGCTACATACTTTTTCCCTTTCACCTTCTCTGTCAGAATAGGAGTAATATTTTATTTCATTAATGGTGCTCTTCTGTATTGTAAGACAGGAGACTTATAAACAAGGGTGTATGTTTATACAGTGGGCAGGCTTGGCTTTCACTGCTAAGGTAGCAAAAGTGTCGAGGGATACTGTATACAAGGAGACATTTTGTCTGTGTAGCATTGAGGAGATGAGGTAATTCATTATAGCTGTATAAATTCCGTGTATTTATGCAGTGTAATTAAAGCCTTGGTATGAAAGATTCTGTTGTTTCTATACAGCCATGTGATTTATATAAATCCTGTAAAATGTGTATTTATAATTAAGCAGTGGAAACATTATCTGAAGGTGAAATTACCTCAAACTTCATTATCTGTGTTATCTGCTTCTTTAAAAAAAGTGACTCATTTCTTCAAGAATTTGCTCTGGAAACTGGGAGTCTCTAAAGGTTTCAGCACTTAGAGGCTCAAGAGCCCAACTCTGTTAATGCTAGAGTCTAAAGACATGTTGGGATTCTCTTGGACAGACACGAGATGGTAGGGCCATTGATGTAGCCCGAGATTGCTGGAAAGGTTGGTCAGAACCCTGTGCTTCAGGGCATGGCATGAGAGATGACCATCACAGGCATTGATGGGTGGGCTTGTATTAATGCTAGATAATAAAGTTAGGTGCAAAAATGGAATATTAAAGAAGACAGAATTTGAAGAAGGGTGGAAAAGCAATTGGGCAAAGCTCAAGCTGATTGATTTTAAAAAATTAGGATGCAAATAACTAATAGATAATGATTCTACTAATCTCTGTTAGTTCATCAAAAGTTTGTGCTTTCATTGTTTATTTGATCATTTTTTATGCCTATATCTTGAAATCTGAGAAACTACTTTGAAGACAATAATATACAATATATTAACCATTGTTAATTTCATAGTATCTTGTTTTGGAATTCTGTATCATTTTTATTCTTTTTTTTCATTAAAAAAGTTAGTGTTAGGATACTATTATGCTTAAATTGAGTGTTTAAGTGAAGAAATAACTGAGGGAAAAAAAGTTCTTCCAAGCATTGTGCTAGGAAATAACTTTAGAATATTTTTAAAATGCATTAAGAAGATAACTATTTTATCAAATTGTGAAATCAAATTGAGCTAAGAAATAATATAGTTATTACTAACTACGTTATTTTCTTAATAATACTAATTTTATATCACATTAAAATGTAAAAGAAAAATATAAAGTATGAAGAATTATACCTTTTTTAGTAAATAAAATGGAAAATGGTTTTATCCATGTCTGTCCATACTCTCACTTGATAGTAAAAATTTGGGCCAGGGATATAGTTCAGCAGCACAGAACCTGCCTGACAACTGCAAGTTTCTGAGTTCAATTTCTGGTACTAAAATAAAAGTGAAAACTGGGAATATTTACATAAGAAACCATGAAATAGAGACTGGACATGGGACAATTACTTAAAAAATAGAGATAGTTACTTAGGAAGCTGAGTCAGGAGGATCACAAGTTCAAGGGCAGCCCAGGCAACTTAGTGAGTGGCTCTCAAAAGGAAAACTATTTTTTTAAAGAACATTGATGTAGCTAAATAGTAAAGTGTTTGACCAGTGTGTGTAAGACCCCAAGTTCCATTCCCAGTATAAAAAATGGTTCACACTGCTAAGTCTCTGGCCCAGGAGGTCTGGTTGACTTGATGTAGGATACTCAAAGGGTTACCTGCTGGCGGTAAGGTGCTGATTACCAAAAACTATTAATCACCAAAACTCATAATCTTAAGTAAGAAAGACAGAGATTTCACAGTGGAGAATGAACTGGGTACCTTTCCCAGAGCATAGAGAAATAGGTGACAATCTCTTAGCTCTTTCCCTAGCCAAATCAAGTCTGATTCCCAGATTCCCAGCTCTTTTTTTTTTTTTTAATCTTGGAAGCCTAAAGTCACTGCAGTAATCAATGTGATAAAACAGGATTATGTACATACTTTAAGCAAAGAGTTCCAAATTCCTCAGTGATAAATTGCTATAATGAGTGTCTTCTGCATAGTTTCTTCACTAGTTATGATTATATACATGAATGCATAATTGTAAATATACTCACTAATATAAAATGATGACAGTGGTTTTGATAAAAATGGTAATGGATTTTATCCTGAAGGGAAACATAAATTAGTATATATTTTTATGCTTTAGAAACTTCAAAGTGTAATTTTATTTACTTCTTTAGGTTTGAGACATAATTCTTCTGTTGTGTTTGCTTGTTTCAGAAAAATTACTAGGCAAGGCCTTCTCATCCTAACTTTTTTCCATTTGGTTATTGCATTCATTGTACAATTGGAATTCGTGGTTCATTTTCTTTCCATATACAAAACGTATCAACCTATGATGATTCTACTTACATTTTTTCCAGTTTTATGATGATGCAAAGGTGATATGCATTCAATAGAAGCTCTACTTCTGATTTTCAGTTCTGATCTTTTCCTAGATATCAGTGTGCAGTACAATATGCTCTCCCAGTGCTGGGCACCAGCAGCCAGGTGCAGTTGCCTGTCAGCCACATGATCACAAAGGCAGTTGAACTCTGCTCTATGATGCACTGTGTTGCTAAGCTACAATGGTCAGTATTTTAAGTGTGTGTAATACATCTTATACTTCAGATATTTTCCACTTGGAGGGGTATTTCAGGACATAACGCCTTTGCAAGTTGAAGAATATCTGTTTATTTACTGAATGCTTACCAAGAACCATAATTTTAGGTCTTGAGAAATGGATGGAAATAATGGTTCAAGTCTTCATGGAGTTTACATTCTAGCGGGAGAGAAACAGTCAGAAGACAATTCAACAAATAAATTTATGAAGCCAAATAGTAAATCAGAACTAAGAGGAAAATTCAAGGCATAGAAAATAATGTAGTTGACAATGTGCTCTTTACTCTTACACTCTGCTCATCTCTCTCTGAAAATATGACATTTTGAAAGAGACTCATATTAAAGGGAAGAAATAAATCTACCTAAGATTTAGGAAATAGATTTCCTTATAAGCTTACTGTTCAGGTGCTTTATTCTGTAATGTTTTACTTGTGCCCTGTCTCTAATATTCTTTTTTTTTAATTAAAAAAAAATAGAAATGATACAGAATTTCAAAAAAAGTAGGGAATTAATACTAGTTAATATATTGTCTATTGTTATCTTAGAAGCACTTGTTAATACATGCTTATGGATCTATTTTTTGTGATTGTCATAATAACTGGGAATTTACATCAATATATTTGCTTATATAGATAATTTTTAGATAACTATTGCTTGCAGATGTCTACTATTCTCTATGTATGAACTATTCACTCTTGTTGTGACATTTGGGATTTCATTTCTGGGAGCATGGCTTCCAGGGAAAGGAGGAGGTGTAGGCGCTGCTGCAGGGATTGTGGGGAGGTGAAAGCTCACGTCCTCACATTACAAAATTGTAACTTATTTGGAAATCAGATTTTACCACAAGGACAGATATGGATGATTTGTTTGCAGAAGGGGGTATAAGTTGAAAAGACTGAGAATCAGTATTTCACTCCCTCCATAACAGGTGCATTATTTTCCATTGTTGTATTTAATAAAAACATCCTCAGCCAATGAGTGTTCCCTTGAAAAAAAATTAGTATTTACTGCAATTGTGTAAATTCTTTAAAAGAAAGTTCCTCTGCAGGAGTTTATATAGCCTGGCTTAGTGCTGAATAATTGGAGAAAATAAGTACATTTTCAAGTATATCCATAAAATAATGTAACCTACATTTTCAGAGTGAGTTTTGCAATGCTGTGCTATACCTCAGAGTTTTCTCTAGAGGCCTGTGGTTGGAACTCCTTAAACATTTGGGAAAAATAGCTCAATACATACTAGGTTGGAAGATAGACTAAAAAAATATCATATTTAATGTATTTAAAACATACAAGATGCTTAAGATATGAAATGTCTTGTAAGCAAGAGGTAAAATCTGTTTCTTTAATGTTCATCCTTCTACAAATGTGGTGATGTGCAAATTTCAAAAAATCACTCTGATAGTAAAATTGAAGAATTTCCATACTTACATTATCAGAAAGCCTAAATGTACATCTGTTAGCCACTATACTTCTGCCCCACTGCATATAATCACTAAAATTAAAAGTGAACTTCTTTTAAAAATAGGGTCCCAGTACATAAGTTGATCTTAGTACCTCTGATATTTATGACAGTCACTCAGTCAAAAGGATTACTACCTCTGGGTAGAGCCTATGGGAATTAACAGGTGTTAAATTTCCATCAGAAGGACTCTTATTGTTCCTAATGTAAAACTGGGACAGATGGAGATTTTCACATAGAAAATAAACATAAATCAAGTGTAAGAGATACTGAGTGTAGTCCGAGCACAAAAAACCAGTCTTTCATTTTCTGTGCATGTACAATTCTGTGCCAATTGAGCTATATCTGATATGATGGCTATTTCATTTCAAAATAGTAATCCAACAGTTTTAACGCTTTAGCTTTAATCTTCTCCATAAGCAGAGAAACTATTCAAATGCCTTTGATGTGATAGTAGAATGATTCTGTCTTTTGAGAATGACAATCAGGGCCTTTGTGATTTCATAGTATCAACTATTTGAAAAATAGAAATGAAGAGGTGAGTAGCCTATGATGGCACTGAATCGCTTGGGTATATTTCTGAACAGCTAGAAACAGAGAGGAAATACAAAGTCAGACTTGAAAGAGTTCTTTTTTCCCTAGGGACTTTTAGAGTTCCTTGGTGCATATGGATTTTAGAACAATTTTTATTTGGGTTTGATTTATGCTTTTGACCTTGACAGTATAGAATGAAGTAAAGTTTTGTAATGTTCGAATTTCAGAGTTGGAGCATTAAATGTTCATGCCTATACATTGTCCCCTGATACCAGATTCCATGGATTATTTGCATACAACTGACTTGACAAAGCCTTGTGAATCTACTGTTATTCATAAAGCCAGAATATCTGTCCTGAAATCATAGCATAAATTTATTTTTTCAATATAGTGGTAGGAAGCAAAATAGGCTGGTTTCAGCCCCATTGTTTCAAAGACTTGTTTCAGAATATGCCTGTATTCTTTTACTAGGAGAGCTGAAAGAAGAATTGTCAATCATACAAAGTAGAAATCATTCAAGAATGCTATCTTCCTGAGTTATTTATCCAAAAGGACACATAGAAAGAAAGAATGAATAGATACACAAGTCAAGTCATGTGTAAGCAGACATTTAAAGTATTGTGAGAGCAGTCACGATAAATTACAGAAAACCTTGTTTCATGTATTTGTTGAAACATAAAATGACATAAAACTTTAAAAACACATCTTTGGAAAATTTTAGTTATTATTATAGGTCTAAAACTTTTTGAATTTATTTGTTTTACATTTATTTATTTTGCTGTTACTCTTCTGCCTTTAGTTTTTACTGTTGTCATCATTTTCACATGTATCCAGCTGCTCTTGATTGATCCTTTTTTATTTAAAGAGGAAAAAACAAGAAAAAATAGAAATGATACAGAATTTTAAAAAAAGGTAAACAGTAAGAAATCACTAGTTGATAATTACATATTGTTCTCTTAGAAATAGTTGCTCAAGTTACAAAAAATTAAAGCATATAAAGTAGACATTCAAACAGTGGGACTGTAAACAGCTACACATGCATGAGTCTCTATGTATTTCTATCCTTTCTGTATTAGAGGGAAAAACAAAACATAGCAAGACAAAGCAAAACAAATTCCTATAAAAAGGTGAAAGCAAAAAAATCATATAAAACCACAATACAAGGTGATCTACAATGGTTACTGTGTTGTCTATTATTATCTTCAATAGAACTGTCTATATCATCAGGCATATTTGGATATAGCAGTATAGTTGAATATAGCAGCATATAACAATATTAGTAAAAACAAAACATTTTAGACAATGTAAAACTTCAAAGGCAGGTAATAATCAAACCAGAGTGGGAATCCTAGTGAATCTTGTCATCTTCAATGTAGCTGCCTATACTCTCAGACTTGATACTATCAATCATAACAGCTTTGAATAAAATCTGTCAATACAAAACATCAATCTAACAAACCAGATTCAATTAAGATCAGTCATGGTAAAACAGTGTAGTTGCCTATACTCTCAGACTTGATACTATGGATTATAACTGCTTTGAATAAAATCTGTCTGTACAAAACAGCAATCTAACAAGCCAGATTCAATTAAGACCAGTCATGGTAAAACAGTATAAGTTATATAGAGCTTCAGATTAAGTTAATAGGAGATTAAGGATGATTACCATACTCTATCCTGCTATTTTCAGGATAACTGTCTGTGCCCTCAAATCTAGTACAAGTAGACAAACTGGAACAGAATATAACTCATCTAAGCAGAGTGGTGTGAGTAATGTGGGTTTTAAATCCTGGTATACTATTAACAATATCCTTAGCCTTCTTTTTCTTAGACTATTCCTCTCCTTTCACTCCCACAGGGTGCTGTGCAATTTGGGTCCCACCAACTCCCTCAGTTTTTAGATTGAGGGGCAACCTGCTATTTACCTAAGTGGTTCCAAACCTTCTTGCTCCTGGACTTGATCTCAAGTTGTATTCCTTTACCTACAAAAGCCTCAAGGTTTTCCTTCATTATAACTGAGTAGTTCTCTACTGCACATAAGTATCCTATCTTTTCATCCTATCTGCAGGTGGTGGTCAAGTTGCCCCTATTTCTCTCTGGCTCCATGTCACATAGAGCATTGTTTTCTCATATTTGATTTTAGGTCCATAAACCTTCTTTCAGGTTGATTATATTTCCTATACAGAGCATCTTGATGGACCCTATCTCCTGATCTACTCTGCCTGTATTTTTTTTTTTTTTTTAGTGTATCAAGGCCATCTATGTTAGAGATTATAGCCAACCTTCTCTGCCTCATTTCTGGTATGCCATTTTTCTGCCTTTGTTTGTCTACTTTTCTCCTTCATTCTACTGCCTGCCCTGTTCATTGAGGCCTTTCTGCCACTGTTCCTGGAATCCTGGTTCTTTTTTCTCTCTCTAGAATGTCCGTCAGTATTCTCTGTAGGGTTGGATTAGTGGTCACAAATTCCCCCAGTTCCTCTATGTAATAGAAGCATCTTATTTTTCCATTAATTTCTAGTGACAGTCTTGCAGGGTACATCAATCTGGGCTGGAGGTTATTTTCTTTCAGGGCTTGGAATACTTTGCTCCAAGCTCTTCTTGATCTGATAGTCTGTGTCAAGAAGTCTGCTGTGATCTTGATGGGCTTTCCTTTATAGGTAATCTGTTTCTTTTCTCTGATGGCTTTTAATATTCTGTTTTTATATTGAATTTCTGGTATCTTGATTATTATATGTCTGGGTGTAGCTCTGTTTTGATTCCAAGTGGCTGGAGTTCTGTATGCCTCCTATATCTGAATATCATTTTCTTTTCTCATGCTTGGGAAGTTTTCCTTAATTATTTCTGTGAATAGCCTTTGTAATTCACCTGTTTGTATTCATGATTCTTCACTCACATTTCTTATTCTTTTTTTTACATTTCTTATTCTTAAATCATAGATTTTCTTGTTGTCTTCTAGACTTTGTATTGTTACTGCCTGTTTCCTTGTTATTTTTAAGAGATCTTTCCTTTAATGATCAAACATTGCAAGCTTGTCTTCAAGTTTTGATAGTCTATCCTTAGTTTCCTTTAGGCAGTTTTGCCAGCTTTCAATGGAGTTTTTATTTTCCTGGTAATCTCTTTGAATCTGCTTCATGTATTCTAGATTTTCTTTATATTCTTTATAGAAGATTTCTCTCCTTTTTTTGTGTGTTCCTCCCTTCTTCTGTCTGTGTCTTCATGAGAGGTGCTTAGCATTTCTTTAATTAATCTACTTATATCTTGCTTTACCTGATTTAATATTTCAGTTATGAACTCATAACTACAAGGTCCCAAAGATATTTCTTGATGTCTATTGAAACCGTGTCTGATGTTGCATGTTTGCTGTCCTCAGTCTCTTTTTTATTTCCCTCTCCTGAATCATTGTTCTCAGGGTTTTGGGCTGGGTCTTTTGTTTGTTTCTTTCTTTCTCTTGTCATGTTTATGGTTTCTTCCATACAGGTATATAGTGGAGGTCCCAGCCCTTTTCCTTGTTGGTTATTGTTCTTCTGAAGCAGGCTGGTGAAGGATTTCTGCCCTCTCCTGTTTGCTTTTGGTCATTGAGGTATAGGCAGGGTCTGTGTATGCTGGCCCCTCCCCACCGGGCCAGTCAACCTTTGGGGGCTTCACTGGGATAGTGTGTGCTATGTGGCAGTAATCAGTTTCAGATGGCTTATTGGGTCCCAGTCAGGGGTGTGACCCAGGCCAAGCGGATCCCACCAATCTGCTCTGGGAAGAGAGCAACCAACTGAAGTCACTGTCATTCCTAGTTCAGGCTCCCCCTGCCCGATTCCAACATGTCGTCCAGTTGGTTGCCCTCTTCCTGTGGGGTGGGGATCTTATTCCCAGCACTCACTGTGGAGTCCCTCACCAGCTCCATTCTCCATTGGGCTTGCCTACCTCCGTCTTTAGTGTGACTGGCCAGTCACAGTGGCGGGATTTTGCATGCTCCTGGGGGTCGTGGCTGTGTGAGTCACAATTTCGGGGCACTCTGGTAGGTCACCCAGCAGGCAGTGGCTCCGGTGGGACGGTAGGTTGTGGCTGCAGCAGGGCTAGAGTCGCGAGCTCAGGCTGTTCCAGCCAGTCACACCTCCAGCGGGTTAAGGCTCCAGCGGGCGGCAGCTCCGGTGTGTCTCAGCTCCAGCAAGTCACGGCTCTTTGAGTCGCGAGTTCAGGCTGCTCTGGCCAGTTGTGGCGGTGGCGCAAATTCAGGTTGCTGGAAAGTGCTGTGGCCGCAGATCTCAGCTTCTGCAATTGTAGCCCTGGGACTGCATGTTTGATCAGTTCTTGTACCTTTAGATTTTTCTTGAGTCGAGAGGATCCATCTCCCTCTGTCTGGATCTCTGACTTTTTATTCTGGCATGAGCTGTCTCTCTTAGAAAGGCTGAGTATTTACTGCTTATTGATCCTCCATCTTGAACCGTATCCCTGATTGATTGATTCTTGAGAAGGTCTTGTTTTATAGTTAAGACTGGTTTTGAATTGACTTTGGAGCCAGGTTGAAGACAAGTTTGCAATGTGCCACCATGCCCACCAACTGGTTTTTTTTTTAAAGATTTATTTTATTGGCAAATAATAATTACATTTATACATATATAGTATGATAATATACATATATATGTATATATTATACACCACTTCAAATATTTACCATCTTTTTGTGGTGAGAGTGTTTAAAATACTCTCTTTCAGCTACTTTGCTTTTAGGAGGGCTACTGTCATTGTCTGCCTTAGGAGAAACACATAAATCAGCAGCTGTGCTCAAATAGGTAGGAAACATTTATATATGATGAGGTTGGCTTGCACTCCTGCTTGTCATTTGTAACAGCCTGAGGTTTCCCTGGGAAAGACAACGACTTTAACAAGTGAGCCATGGGTTGAATTCAAATTTAAGACTTCCCATCTTTCTAAGGCCTTGTTCAGTTTATTAAGTGTCTTGGCCCCTGCTGTATTAGATCTAGATGAAGAGATCATGGCTTTCCTGGAGGTTGGAGACCCAGGTTAAACAAACATCAGAAAGAAATTCTCAAATGGATTTTCAGGAAGTGTATTGACAGTCTCAGAAATGTGAACTTTAGCAAATGTGGTGTTCTTTTCAATTAATGTCAAAACACCAGCTTGCTTGCACATTGTGCCAATGTGGAATATTCTTTGGTTTTCAGCATGGCCCTGTTGGAGGTGAGGTTTAATTGTAGTCAGTTACTCTGAGTATCTGTTGAAAGATTTCAGAAATATTTTTACTTCTTTGCTTGCCTGAGGTTATTCTAATATGAACCCTGCTCCTGATTTGCAATATCTTACAACAGCGTCCAAAGTTGAATCAGTAATTTGGGAAATTTTCCCAAAGAAAATAGAGGTGATCATTCATGCAGCAGGGAGTTTGATGCATATATATGTGTGTGTGTGTGTGTGTGTGTGTGTATATTCTCTGTGAGGAAAATGGTTAGAAATTGCTTTCTTCTTAGTATACACTCACATAATTTAAAAATGATAAGTCTTATCTTTAGTAAACTGTGGATGGGGAAAAGACATAAAAATAATATCTTTTGCTGTTTTTCCTTCTGTGTTTTCAATAACTACATGGTCTCATCTTATGACATTAGAGTTTGGCAGTGTCTGGTACATAGAAGGTGTAAAATAGCATTGAATGAATGAAAACAGAGAAAAATAGAGAAAAAAATGAAAGAGACTTCATGGTATTATAGTTTACATGACTTGTACAATGCTGATTTCTGAATTTCAGCTTTGAAAAATAATTGCATTTCTGAGGTAGAAAGATAAATAATATAATCAGGAGGCAGAAGACACAGCAGAGTACATACAAGGAATGTTTTCTGACATACCTGTCTACTCATCCACAAATGCATTCAAGTAGGATAGTAATCCTGGAAGATGATTCTTCAAAGGACAAGTAATTCCTGTGTTGACAGATTAATTCGAATTTGTATAGAGTAATGACATTGGACTTTATATTTCCACATTTATTAGTGTATATTCAATGACTTACTGATCTCTTTTCCAGAGTAGGTACTTGGCCATGAACATGAACCAGTGAGATCACTTGCTATGGAGACCTAATCAATGCATGTCCCTGGGTGATCCCTTGTGGAGCCAACAATGCATTCATGTCAAGGCCATGTTTCCTACTGGTTACTTTAAGCCACTGACCAAGTTTGGCAGGAACACTAAGTCTTGTTCTGGCAACATACAGGACTCGTCTATTATTATTCAGTGTCCTTCTTTCTCTTTCTTTCTACAGATATGAAATTTGAATTATGATCTGAGGCTTCCTCTTGTACTCTCCTGCTTCCTTTAGTCACTTTCCTGCTAGTGGGAAAACATCCCCAGCACACCCAATTTGAAGGAAGAGAAGTTTAGTTTGACTCATGGTTTCAGAAGGATTGGCTGACTCCAAGGCAGAAAGGCATCATGGAAGGGTATGACACAGGGAAGGTGCTTAATTCACTGTAACTAAGAAGCCTAGAGAGGAGGATCTGGGCAATGGATACATGCTTTCAGGCCATATCCACTAGTGGTTCACCACCTCTGAGCACATAAGTCTTCAGGGGAACACTTAGGTCTAAACTATAATATAGTTTAGGTCTAAAGCTATGTTGATGCCTGCTTTCAGCTTTCCAAGTTAGTGCAAATGGTGCTAAGAGTAAGCTAGAATTTAAGAGCAATATTTGGATTTGGAATTGTTTCATGCACTCATGAGCTGGTGAATAACTCTCTACCCTTATGGTGGATGGTCCTGGTGACCATGGAGACTTGATCACAGACCAATGGAAATTGGCATTTGGAAGGCATGGGGTAGTGGTGATTTTTATAGAGACAGTAGAGGCAGCTTATTCAGGGTAACCTGTACTGATATGCCTTCCAGAAAGATATTAAAGATTTGAAGTTTATTAACAAGTTCAAAAGCTGGAAACCTGTGGTGGCTTACAAATTTATTATTCCTCTTTTAGTGGAAGAGCGGACATTTAAAGGAAGACTAAAGATTTTACTGTTACAGTCATAGAGCTTCCAACATTTGAAGGCTCAGCCAAAGAAGGTTCATAATGCTAAAGCTGTGGATATGATCAGAAAAATATGGAACTCTGAAATAGGGGGATATTTAGATAAATGCCTTTGAATATGTTTTCTCTGTTAACACTATAACCTTGGATAACAGCAGCCTTGACAGATGAATCTGTCTTGAAAGCTAGTAGGTGTTTGTCTCTAAAAATATCCCTTCCTCTTTTCATTGGTACCTGCATTAACCATGCATTTAACTTCTGTATCAGGGAAGACATGAATGTGTTAGTGGCATTATGGGTAACAATATTGCTAAGGAACTATACTGTGGCCCTCCTCTGAATTCCAGGACTGGCAGGAGTGGTGATCATTGAGATAAGTCAGTGTCATCCATCATGATAGAGCTCTGACTATTATCAGAGAAACCAAATGATAAAGCTTACAAACTAATTGTGACACAACTAGATTTCTTCTCCCTGATAGTCCCCCTATGGACATCCCAGGATTTGACAGCTTCTGAGCCAAGATGATTCAGGTATAGTGTATATAAAGGGGATCAAATCCTGATATGTCTAAATAAATAACGTAATGTTATGGCTAAAACTGCTCACTGTATACAGAAGGTCATGAAGGGCTATAGTCCATCTTATCCTTATTCCTCCAAAAAGAACTTAAACCTATGCTAGCTCTTATAATTTCCCTGTTCTATCCATCCAGAAAACAAATTGGTATGGCTTCTGTTTTACATGAAATTTAAGATTCTATTTTCCTGCTTCCCTCATATCCCAGATAGTCTAGTACTATTTTATCTTCTTTCCCTGAGACCACTCTTACTTTACAGTGATGGGTTCATGCTCAGCAACCTTTAATACAACCCTTCTTCCCAGATTCACTGTATCTATTTGCATTCACTTTGAAAAATCAATAGTATATGTGGATAATTATGACCAAGGGCTTACAGAAACATCCTTTTACTGCTTACAAATGTTTAACCACATCTGAATCATTAGAGACATCCAATTGCCCAAGGATTCAATGCTTATGTGATATGTGAATGAACTTTTGTTTGTTCTCCAGATTGAGAGTCTTGCAGAATTGATTTCTTCCACTTGCTGACAGTGTTAGTGTTCAGGGAAACAAAGTTTCTAAGGATAAATTCCAAATTTATCAGACCTAAGTGTATTTTCTTGGTCATTACATCAAACAAAAATTAAGAATCTCTTTCTCTACAAAGATTGCAAGCTATTAGTGATTTTCATGGCCAATTACTGAAAGACAGCTTGGAAAGTTTCTTGCTCCCATAGGATATATAGACATTGGAATCCTATCTTTTCTGTACCAACTTTCCGCTTGTACAAGGAAATAAAACCTGACATCCTGATCCTGTGCACTTCACAAATGCACTACAGAAAATCTCTTACAATACAAAGGCTTTTCCAATGATGATAAATATTTGTATTTGTACATTAAGGCACATTTTGTGGGTTCTATTTTAATAAGAAATGGGTATCTGAAACACATTGTTTATTAAATTGCACATTGATTTCCTGATGAAATCCTTCCCTGTGTTTGGATATGGTGGCAGTAGTTCAAGGTCAACTGAGCCCCTTGATGACTTAGGATCTCTACTTGCTATGGTTTGTGTCTAGATGTTCCCCCGCAAAGACTCTTACAGTCAGGGAGTACAGGCTTTTTGGAGATGGCAAATTTAGAGTTTGTAATTGATTCATGGTCCAATGCATTAAGACTATGAGTGCTACATCTGTGCTAGGGTGAATAGGCTGCATACAACATAAGGGACATGAAGGCTTGTTCTCTCTCTCTCATCTCTCTTTTTCTCTCTCTCCTTGCTTTCACTTTCTGGTTGCTTTTGCTTTCTCCCTTGTTGCTTTTGCTGTCTTTCAGTACCATGAACTGTTGCCTCTCTGCCATGTGCCACCCTGCCTTGAACTAACTGATTACAGACTGAAACCTCGACAAACTGTGAGCTAAATAAATCTTTCTTCCTTTAATTTTGGGTGTTGAGTACTTTGCCTCAGCAATGGGACAAAAGTAACTAGATGCCACTTAATCATATTATTCAGATTTTCCTTGGAATGAAAAGAACTGATATTTTTCTGTTATTAAACTGACTTTCCTTGCAATCTTTTACTTTCAATCCTTTACTCCTCAACTCTCAATCTCTTCCTTTTGAAGCATGTTTTTATTGTCTGGATTGTAGTGATGGTATGATGAATGTGAATTGATTATGTCTCAACTCATCAAATTATATGCAATAAACATGTGTATATTTTGTATATCAAATATACCTTACCAAAGCTGTAGTGAGAATAAATCCTTTCTTTACCTATTAACCATACATGGTTTTATTCATTTCTAGAAGACCTTAAAACTTGCTACTCTTTATCTTTGCAGTAGAAGAGAGAATCTCACGAATGTTTTGCATATGCTGAGGAATTTCCCTTGCTTTTCCATGACTTCTTGTGACAAACCACATTGTAAATTATATGTGAGTAAGTCCTGTTTACGAACTGAACAAGGAAGATGTAAATTTGGACATTCAGTTAGGATCCAGTAAGATTCATTTGAATACAAGTGTATCCAAGATGTTAGATCTGTACAAATGGCCAAAATTATAGTGTTTACTAAGCTCTGCCAATTTGCTAAGAGATATGAAAGGAATTGCCCATATAGAAATGCTTTTTGTAGTGGTTTGAGATTTGGGAAGGCTTTGGAAGAGACACCATTTTAAAAATCAAAACTGGTATAGTCCAATTAGACGAGGCAACTGAGTAAAAGCAGTTTTAATAAGCAAAGGTTCACATATTAACAGATTAATTTGCTAACCACATCCAGACTGTCCAGCAAGTCCAAAATTAAGTCCTGACTATTGGCATAAAGTATTGAGTCACTTCCAGAAACAAGCACCTGATTCTGAAATAATATATTGGAGAAGATTAGATTGTTTGCTTCACCCATATGGCATCTGGTAGTATCAAGATGGTTTTTTATTCTGCGTAGTTGATAAGATATAGTCTTTCAAAGAGCAAGCTGTAACCATGCATGAAAGGAAGATATATTAAAAGGTTCTGAAGATATATTAATGGGAAAAGCATCAATGACATTGAAGACACCTCTTTGCTTTGGGATCCAGCTGTATAACCACGTGTCCTGTGTAAACAGGAAAGGTGGGGACAGGACATTAGTGAAACCTTTTATACCACTTATAACATATGAAGATGGAACTTATCCAGTATTTTCCTTGTGTGATTGTGACTTAAGGGACTCTGCGAGGTCTTGTCTGTTAGCCAGAAGCTCAGGGCCCAAACACCATGCTTTCTTAGAGAAATAAAGATCAATGATTGCCCACTAAAATAGAAATTTACAAAACTCTGAGAAACTTTAATTTCTGTAACCAAAAGTTTTACTCTTATTTCCAAAGTTACAAGATCCTTAGCATAGAAAATATAAACTACCCCTAAATGAGCTCGTTACTGGATGCTTATATATGTGGGAATGTCATGTCCTATTATTGACACTGACAAGCTACTATGCCCAAATGTTTTAGAACTTTAAGGTCAAATTAATTTTCAACAAGTCCTTGTGGTTTTTCTCCAAGATTAGTCGCAGGAAGTGCTACACATGACCTTTAGCTTAGAGACTACTGAAAATTTGGTTTGTATCCTCCTGAATTCTGAACCACAAAGGCTACAGTGAAACTCATGGAAAAACACCTTGAATTTGTGTTTCTCATTAAAAAAAGAAAGATTCCACTTTTCTCTCAGATACCATGCCAGTGAATCTCTTAGGATTCTCTGGAAGCAGATAGCAGGCACAATTAATAGCCACCATGTTTATCATGTTTTTCTTTTTTATAACTGTTATTACCTCTGTCTGTTGATTTAAGAATTTCAAATGTAAATGAAGTGAGATTCTTTAGGTTCACTGACTTATCATGGTATTTTGTGTTAATTCAGTGTTTTAATGGGCTATTAATGTCAACTCTCCCATTCTACGATTTGGGGTGGGGACAAGATCTGCTCTAACTGGTCCTCGTTATGACTGGGTCTTGTTTGGAAGGCATTGCTCAACTTTATGATAATTAACAGGATGACACTTATCCCTATAACAATCATTTGTTTTGCTTTCTCCAGAGACCTAAATGCTTCTAAGCAGCCACTTACTCAACAAATGATTGAAATTCTACTACAATGAGCAAGTCACAAGATGCTCTGTCAACTGAGATGCTATTGATGAGACCTGTTTGTAGATATGGAGTTGTGGAACGTAACAAAACTTTATAGTCAAGTTGCACTGCACAGTTTAGTAATGTGACTTGGGCCAAGAAAAGAGATTGCAGTAGCTTAAAATGCACACAAATATTTAACTTAGACACTGGCACAACTTTGCCCCCACCAACTGTTCTTCCTTCCCTTTTCTTGGCATGAGCTTAGTGCCCACTTCTATTGACAAATCTAACCTGCTAAACAAAGGCTCCTAAACCACAAGAATAAGCCCCTCCTCTTCTAAAACCCAATTTTGATGAACATTCCCAAAATTAACAGAAATTCAGTAGTCTACCTTTTTAAAAAGTTTTAAGATGTTTCTTTATTCCTCAGAATAAAACATTTACATCACATACATGCTGGTGTGTGCATGCATGCATGAGAGAAAGAGAGAGAGAGAGAGAGACAGACAGACAGACAGAGAGAGAGAGAGAGAGAGAGAGAGAGAGAGATCCCACTTGAGACTCTGCCTAGATTGCTGGAATGCTTCCTTGTCCATCCCAGGCTCCCTTGCCTAATAAGCTCCTGCTCATTCTCTAGATGTTAAGTTCCAAAATTTCACATTCTCAGAAAAATTATCCTAGTCCTAGTGTTATTTTCCATATAACACATATACTAACTTCCTCTCATCTTCCCATGTAATTATTTGATGACTGTCTTTCTCAGTTAATAGTTAATTGGGAACTTCATGAAGATAAGGACTGAATATGATTTGCTCCCATTTTGCAAGTTATTACAGCAGTGTCTGGCATGTAGTGGCCTCATATAAAGTGTCTATTGAAACACTAAAAGAATGAAATTAATAGATTCATACAAGTGGCAGGAATGATGTCATCTTTGCAGTTAGGCTTCAGCCACCTACAGTCATGATTCTGTTTTATCTCTACAGTAGATGAGCTTTGACCCTGGGTTCTGTTTGGCAAGTGTTAGAACTTATTGGGCATTTCATTTCTTCTGAAACATCTTGTGGTTTGGAAATGTTAATACAAATAACCAGACAAACGTTTGGTCTTACAGATCTGAAAGCTGAGATTATTTTGTTAGTGGAAAAAAGGAGGAAAAACAGGAGGAAAAAAAGGAGGAAAAGAACAAAAGAAGATGAGGAAGGGAGGAAAGAGCAGTTCTCATAATTACAGATATTTAAAGTAGAACAAAATATATCTCCTTATTGTATTATGCCTTTAAATTAGTTCCTTTATGCAGCTAGATTTACCAGGAGCTATAGTTTGGCCAAAAGAGATCTGATTTTGCCTGATTAGGCAGCACCTCAATTAGTGCATGATGTGTTTTTCATGCCCTTTTAGAAGGAAAATTGTGAGCTGTCAAAACATGGTTCTAAATGGAAAGATAGTGTCAAAACTTCTTATAAAACACTGTAGGATATTTCAATTCTGTTAGCAAGAAAGAGCACAAATTTAATTATGGATCAAAATGTCTTCTGCATGAAGTGGAGAGAGGTGGATATTGGAAATCCTGTGGTGCTACTTATTTTTCAATCTGACAAGAAACTAGGAACCTAAATATTCAAGTGGTCCAATTTATATTTTTCCCATGGTTTCTAATATGTTGGAATGTTTCACACAGTTCTGTTTGAAAACAGAAAAGGTTAATGAATTTCTTGACAATATGCAAATATATAACCTCATTTTATGGTCTCAAGTAACACTCAGAAACACATATATTTGTAACCCATGGGGAGCTGGGCAATTTACCACCAATTTACACATACTAATAGTGTGGCATATTGTCACATATTACTTGGTGACATCATTCCTGGGGTTTCAAAAGTCTGAAAATAGAATATTCTATAGTAGTATGACAGGCCAGTCCTGAAAGTGCAAAAACAAGTAGCAAGACAAAGAATCTCTTTTCTCTACTTTATTAAATGCTCAACTTGTAGAGTGAAATCTAATCACAACATTGCTATCATCTGTTATTTTCCTGTGGACAATTTTTAATTAATAGAAGCTATCGATTCACTGCCTTTAATATTGTCTATCTTAGATTGCTAAGAAAAATGTCACGAGTCCACTTTCACATTAATCAATATGAAGTAATCTGTCACAGAGCCAAGACATGGAGACCATTGAAAAGTGATCATTGACAAGCCACTCAACCATTATGTGCTTCAAAAATAAAGCTAATGACATATTCTATGTCATTCAGTGGTGTGAAATAAGTGATATGGAGACAGGTAATGAGTAACTTTTTGAATTTAGTGAGTAAAAATTTGATATGAAAATATTATTGACTTTACCTATGGATTTCGTCTCATGACATGAAGTACTTAAAATTATGTATATGAAAAATATTGTATGAAAATACTTTTACATTTAATTTTTCAAACTTGAAAGATCTATCCCTTACCACTTTGCTCTAATAATTGTGTTTGTGATAGTGGCATGGCCTTTCAAAATTTCCATATCTTAATATCCAGAATATATTACATTTTTTAAAAAGGGATTTTGTAGATGGTATTAAGTTTATGGACCTTAAAATAGGGGAATACCTTTGCATTAGTTGGGTGGGCCCAGGAAAATCCTGTAAGTCCTTAAAGACAGAAAATCTTATGCAGAGGCAGAAGGCAGATGTGGTAGAACAAAATGCAGAAGAGATGCAGAAGAGATGGTAGGAGTACTGGAAGGATTCACCCACTACCACAGATCTGAAGATGGACAGGCCGCATGAGGAGAAATTCAGGGATCCAAAGGGGTTGTATGTGATTCCAGGCCAGCAGCCATCAAGGAGATGAGTTCAGCCCCATAGTTCCTAGAAACTGAATTTTGTAAACACCTGGATGAGACTGGAGGAGCCATCTTCCCCACCAGCTGCAGAAAGAAATAAAGTCCCACCCACACCTTGGTATTGAACTTGTGTGTCTCTAAGCAAAGAAACACATTTAACCTGACTGTACCTGGTCTTCTGCTTACCAGAAACTGAGATGAAACCAAATGTTGTCTCAAGCCACTAAACTTATGTAATTTGTTAAGACAGCAATAACAGGTACTAAGTTATGTTTAAATAGAGAAAATAAATTCTGCTATTACCTTATACAGTAGAGTGATGATAAGAAACAATAAAAACCTAGAAGAATTTTGAATGTGTTGCTACAAGAAAATGATGTTGGGGTTGATATACTGAACCTGATTTGAACATCGTACATTGTAAATGCACATGAAAATAGCCCATAAGCATGAATTTCTATGTGTTGAAACAAAGATTTAATGGTTTAAATGTTTAATTCATCAATATATAAAATATACTATAAGAAACATCTCCCTCCCTCCCCTCTTTCCCTCCCTCTCTCTCTCCCTCCCTCTCTCCCTCTCTCTCTCCCTCCCTCTCTCTTTCTCTCCCTCTCCCTCTTTCCCTCCCTCCCTCGCATCTATTTCCTATAAAATGTTACAATTTCTCAGTAGGGAAAAACCTTCAGAAGCTAAGAGATTTGAACTCTTTTGAAAATTTGAAGAAATACATTCTGAGACACTTTTAAATTTGGCAAAACGTGTCCTTCCATCCTTTGCTTTTACTTTCTTACCTAACCAGGCAGAAAAACCCTCCCTGGGAAATGGGAAGCCATAGGCAATGCTGTCATGCTTCTGTTCATGTAGCACCTGCTGCAGTGCCCTTTGTTCTTATTATCTCAGCAATGAATTTTGCCCTTGAACATTTTGTTCAGTAGAAGTATAGAAAGAGGCAGGCTGTTGACAAAAAAGGATTATTGTTTTTCTGAATCAGTTATTTGATCTAAAATGAAGCTGCAGAGAAGAGGGCCTCTCTCTGTCAGATTTTCCTTCAGTCTCCTGGGGCTAAGTAATGCCATATAAAGATCAGGTGTGCACACCCATGGATTCTAACTGGTCCTGTTGCAGGGGTTTATAGCGTTTAGTGTTTGATGAAGGTTTGTTGAATGAATAGTAGCACAAAAACTCATTGTTTGTCACTTTTGGTGTTATGTCACAGGTGCTGAGGCCCTACTGCTATTAAGCAAAAATTTATCCTAAATTTGTAGAATCCTTGCCCTTCCTCTTCAGAATATCTCATATAATTTGAGTGCCCTGCTACAAATCACAAGAGCAAGGGTGTCCCATATTTTTGATTTGTAGAATTTGTTTTTACCCTTGTTCCAGAGACAACACAAAGACCTTAGAAATGTGGGGTTTATCATGAAGATGAAGGATCTGTAGCTGACTAGGAATTAACTTCCTGCCTCTGGGGCACATCACTGGACTTGTGTTCATGGGACAGCAAGGTCTCTGACCACCCCCAGCTCAACAGAGCAGTGTCCATAAAGCTGCAGACACACACAGTTCAAAAGCCAAGTGAGATGTGCAGTGAATTTTATTTTATTTTTGTACAGAGATCTTTTAATTTCCAAACTTTCCTGAAATTAATAAAATAGATATGCATTTTGGAAAAATTTGAAGACAAAGTCTAGTATCCAAGGAAAGTTAATGTGAAATTTGACTTTTAAGTGTTTCCAAAATAATTTCCTCAATGAGTAGAAGAGCAGCTCCCATAAGTGTTTATATAAACAACACCAGGAATATGTACAAATGCATGTATCTCTACGTATGTATGCTCATATCTTTCATGTTCACTACAGATACCTTCAGACATAATAAAAATCAAATGAAGAATAGAACCAATGCAAGCAAAATAATGAATTAAATAAAGGACTTTAAAACAAGGCAATGGTAAATCCAAAATGGCTACCATAATGTATCTTGTTACCTTTGTATGACTTTTTTTTTATTTAAAGAGAAAAAAAACATGTAAAGGGTAGAGATAATACAGAATTAAAAAAAGGTAAACAGTAAGAAATCACTAGTTGATAAATTACATATTATCCTCTTAAAAATAGTTGTTCAAGTTACAAAATTAAAGCACACAAAGTAGATATTCAAACAGTGAGAGTGTAAACAGCTATGTATGCATGAGTCTCTACATGTATTTCTATAAACTTAAAGCTTTGGAATCTTACTGAGATAAAGTAAATAATACCTAAATAAATATTGTATCTGAGGATTTAAAGACTCATTTTTTTTTAATTTAAAGAGAAACAAAAGCATGTAAAAGGTAGAGGTAATACAGAATTCCAAAAAAAAAAAAAGATAAACAATAAGAAATCACTAGTTGATAAATTACATATTGTCCTCTTAGAAATAGTTGCTCAAGTTAAATTAAACAAGTTAAAGTTAAAATTAAAGCATACAAAGTAGATATTCAAGCAGTGAGACTGTAAACAGCTAGGCATGCATGAATCTCTGCATGTATTTTTATACTTTCTGTATTAGAGGGAAGAACAAAACTTAGCAAGACAAAACAAAACAAATTCCTATAAAAACATGAAACCCAAAAGTCGTATAAAACCATAGTACAAGGTGATCTACAATGATTACTGTGTTGTTTCTTATTATCTTCAGTAGAATGTCTACATCATTTGGCATAATTGAATATAGCAATATAATTGAGTATATCAGTAAATAATAATAGTAGTAAAAATAAAACATTGTAGACAGTATAAAACTTCAAAGGCAAGCAATAATCAAACCAGAGTGGACATTCTAATGGGTCTTGTCATCTTAAGTGCTGTTGCCTATACTCTCTGACTTCATACTATCAATCATAACAGCTTTGAATAAAATCTATCAATACAAAACTACGATCGAATAAGCCAGATTCAGTTGCGATCAATCATGGTAAAACAGTGTAGGTTTTACAGAGCTTTAGATTAAGTAAATAGGAAATTAAGGATGATTACCATACTATATCCTGTTATTTTCGGGATTACTGTCTGTGCCCTCAAATCTAGTACAGGTAGAATGACTGGAACAGAATATAATACATCTAAGCAGAGTAGTGTGAGTAATGTGGGTTTTAAATCGTGATGCACTATTAACAATATAGTGTATCAAGGCCATCTATGTTAGAGTTTCTAGTTATCCTTCTCTGCCTCATTTCTGCTATGCTATTTTCCTGCCTTTGTTTGTCTACTTTTCTCCTTCATTCTACTGCCTGCCCCACTCATTGAGGCCTTTCTAAAATCCTGGTATTTTTTCTCTCTCTAGAATGTCCTTCAGTATTCTCTGTAGGGTTGGGTTGGTGGTCACAAACTCACCCAGTTCCTCTTTGTCATGGAAGCATCTTGTTTCTCCATCAACTTCTGGTGACAGTTTTGCAGGGTACATCAATCTGGGCTGGAGGTTATTCTCTTTCAGGGCTTTGAATATTTCACTCCAAGCTCCTCTTGATCTGATGGTCTGTGTTGAGAAGTCAACCGTGAACTTGATGGACTCACCTTTATTGGTAATCTGTTTCTTTTCTCTGATGGCTTTTAATATTCTGTTTTCATATTGAATTTCTGGTATCTTGATTATTATATGTCTGGGTATAGATCTGTTTTGGTTGTAGGTGGCTGGAGTTCTGTATGCCTCACACAAATGAAAGTCATTTTCTTTTCCCATGCTTAGGAGGTTTTCCTTAATTATTTCCATGAATAGCCTTTGTAATTTGCCTGTATGTATTCCTGCTTCTTCATTCATGTTTCTTATTCTTAAATTGTAACTTCTCTTGTCATCTTCTAGCCTTTGTATTGTCACTGCCTGTTTCCTTGTTATTTTTAAGAGATCTTTCCTTTCATCATCGCACACTGTCAACTTGTCTTCAAGTTTTGATAGTCTATCCTTAGCTTCTTTTAAGGAGTTTTGCCAGCTTTCAATGGAGTTTTTAATTTCTTGATAGTCTCTTTGAATCTGCTTCATGTATTCTATATTTTCTTTATATTCTTTGTCAAATGTTTCTCTCCTTTTTTTGTGTGTTCCTCCCTTCTTCCATCTGTATCATCCTGAGAGATGCTTCTTGAGAGTATTTCTTTTATTACTCTACTCATATTCTGCTTTACCTGATTTAATATTTCAGTTTTGAGCTCATCTACAAAGTCCTAAAGATATCTCTTAATGTCCATTGAAGCCATGTCTGATGTTGTGTGTTTGCTGCCCTCAGTTACCCTTGTTTTTCCCTCTCCTGCTTCAATGTTCTCAGGGTTCTGGGCTGGAGGCCTCCTCCCACCTCTCTCTCCTGTCATGGCCCTGGCTTCCTCCACACCGGTTACAATGTAGTTACATGGCCCTCTTCCCTCTTGGCCACGGTTCCTCCGAAGCACACTGGCGAGGGACCTCTACCCTCACCTGCCTGCTCTTGTCACTGAGGTGTAAGCAGGCTGCGTATGCCTGCCCCTCCCCACCGGGCCAACCAAATTTCAGGTTCCTTCACCCAGTTAGTGCGTGCTAGGCACAGGGAATCAATTTGGGGCCGCTCATTGGGTCCTGGCCAGGGGTGCAGCCCAATCCAAGCAAATCCCATGAATCTGCTCTGGGGAGGGAGCAACCAAATGAAGTCACTGTCACTCCCAGTTCAGGCTCCTCCTGCCGGATTCCAACATGTTGCCCATTTGGTCGTGTCCCTCCCATGTGTGGGGGGTCTCATTCCCAGCACTGACCTTGGATTAATGAAAGTCCCTTCGCTGGCTCAGCTCTCTGTAGGGCTCACCAACCCCCAACCTCAGCGCTGAAGTTCTTCCTGCGAGTGGTGGCAGGAACGGGTTTGGGCGGCTCTGCCGGCTAGTGTGGATCCAAGCTGGAACACATTTGGTGGGTCACCATGAAAACGTTGTGTCCCGCAATCTTCAGCTGTCTCAGTTGTAGTCCTGAAGTATTTGATGAGCTTTTTTATGTTTTCATTTCTCCCTGTGTCAAGAGGATCCATCTCCCCCTGTCTGGGTCTCTCCAGGGTGCTTTATTCTGGTGTATGAGTTGTTTCGCCTGGGAGGCTTTGTATTTTGTTGCTCACTGAGTGGCCATCTTGTCTTTCAATTCCTCTTGTTATTTTTGAAATAGCTACCCATGCCATCAGATACAATAAAATCAAATAAAGCAAAACAGTACAAAAGCCAACCCAACAAAACAATGAAAATGATACAGGATTTCAAAACAAGACAATAGGGAATCAACAATGGTCACCACCCTCAGAAGGAGATCCTTCATTGATGCTACACTCAATACTGCCATCCTCTGAATAGATAATCAGACCACCAGCTTTAAAACTTCAGTCAGTGAAACACTAAACACTGCAAGCATTAAATTGTATTCCACCTCAATAGTCATGATTTCAGCCTGTGTTTTTCTGGATCAGCTGGTTGCTTACATAGGAACTGGGCTGGGGTGTTTGGCTCTTCTCATTTCCCAGCCCATGCTCTGGCAGGGGTTGGCATCTGGCTCTCCCCTCAGTGGCCCACACATGGAACCAATTTAGAGGGAAGGCTTGCTTCATGGTGACTTCTTGTTCTTCTCCCCTGAAATCCTAAAATGGCACTGACTCACAGGAAAAGGATGGCATCTCAGCTTTTCTTCAGTGGTAAGCAGAATTACCTCCCAAACATCTCCATACCATTAAACCCAGACCCATGAATATGCTATGGCACACAGTAGATGAAATTAGCTTGTGTATCTGAAAACAGAGAATTATCTTGGAGACATATTTATAGCTGCAAGGTGTGAAGTTGGAGAATTGTGCTACATCTTACATAACTTCTGAGGTAGGAATCCTGCCAGATCAGGGCATCACTGTATAGCATGTGAATAGAAATAACAATCCCATTTCTTTCAAAATACAAATAATTTAATCTTGTTCCATTAGTATTGTTATTATTTAAAAGATTAAAAAGCACTGCTAAGTTTTTGTTTGAAATTTCAAAACAAACACAGTACAAGATTTTTACTTTGGATAAAAATAAATGAAGACTTTCTTCTACTGTTGCTTTTTGATATTTGCAAAGGGCTGTGTATGAACAGAATGTAAATCCACTTCCATGCAGTCTTTGGTTATCTATAGGAAATCAAATTATGCACAGAAATAGAACCTTATTTTTTTTACAAAAGGAAACCATACTTTTATTATTTAGTTATTTAGAGACTTTTCAAAGTGTTTTTTTCTTCATACCTATACCTTTTTTCATATTGTTTTTAAATGTTTCTAAAATTTTTCAATTTTTGACCAGCATTGCCTTGTTCCTCTTCTTTCTATCAAATTGGTTGTTATTTCTAAGACATTCTTACATGCTTGCAGATAATCCCTTTACTCTCTTCAATTTCTGATTGTATTTTTCTTCCACTATAAGCCTAAGACATGTCTTTCAAAGCACACAACACAGCTCATGTCAGGAGGCTGGCTAAACATGCATGTCTTTGGCATTGCACAGTGCTGATAAAGATCTCCAGATGTGCAACTCACATGCACGTGTGTGTTTGCAACCTGGTCTAGCACTTTACCAGAGTGTCACTGACATCTGTGTTCAGCACTCTTCAAGTTTAAATGAGAACTGATTGAATTTAATCCTTTTATGTTTATTGGTTACTAGTTTTTTAAATACCTGAACCTGTGTAACAGATGAACTGCACTGCTTTTCTGAAAATTGTCAATTTTTGTAGAATTGCATTGGATTAAATCAAATGAACCCATGATCATTAGGTAGCATTACAGTGAATGCCCCAGCATCTAATTTTGCAAGATGCCAATTTGTTTTTTGTTGTTAACCTAAAGCCTAACTTTTTTTTTGAGACAGTCTTGCTATGCAGTTCAGGCTGATCTCAAGCTTACTTTGTACCCAAGTTGGTATTGAACTTGCAACAATCCTCCTGCCTCAGCGTCTGGAGTGTCTCCATCTCTGGGTTAGGAAGCACCTGAAAAAGGATTCACTTTTACCAAGTATTATCTTTACCTCTCAGCTCCCTGTCATCGTTTGTGGGGTTCTCAAAGGCTAAGTGAGGAGACTCCTGTACATTATGAAGCAATTTCTCTTTGCCTTTACCTTGTGGCAGGCTAATACTTTTGGAATTATGTGACTTTGTAGATGTGCCTCTGATAAGAGGAAAAATTCATATGTTCTAGATTATTAATGCATATTCAACATGTTATTTTCCTAATAGTTATTCAGAGTACAAGGATGATAATTTGTTTAAACAATGTTAGTAGAAAACATTTTTTCAAGAAACAGAGAGAAGCTAGCTGTATAGCTATCTTATCTGTCTTGCATAGACAATATATTTTCCTATTTTTCCTTTCCCCTGTTACAGTTTGTCTTTTCCTTTGAATGTTTCTTCCCAATTCACAATATCTATTGTATATTTCAGGCCCTATTTACTTGTTCAGTTTCTCACGCTAGTAAGACAATCCAATTTTCACATATATGAGTCTAATTTATGTCACTCATGAATATGGCCTCAAGTTGCATCCATTTACTCATAAAAGTCTCCAGTTTATCCTTCTTTTTGGCTGAGTAGTATTCCATTGTATTAAAAAGCGTATTTTTTTTATCCATTCCTCAGTTGGTGGACACCTATGTTGTTTCCAATGTTTATTTAGCTATTATAAATTGTGCTGCTATAAATATGAATGCACATATATTGCTCTCTTGTGATGTTTTTAATTCTTCTGGAGAAATAACCAGAAGGGGATAACTATGTCAAATGGGACATTTAATCTTAGCTTTTTGAGGGATCTCCACACTGATATCTATAGTGGCTATACCAGTTTTCACTCCCACCAGTGGTGGAGAAGAGTTCCTTTTTCCCCACAACCCCACCAATACTTACTATTGGTTGATTTCTTGATGATAGTCATTCTTTCTGGAAATCTGTGTTGTTTTAATTTGCATTTCTTGAATGACCAATGATGTTGAACATTTTTTTCATATATTTATTTGCCATTAATATTTCTTCATCTGAGAAGTGCATATTCATCTCAGATGCCATTTTTGGATTGGGTCTTTGAATTTTGGGGTTCTGATTTTTTTCAATACTTTATATATGCTAGAGAGAACTTCTTTGTCTAAGGGACAGTTGACTAAAATTTTTTCTTACTCTGTGGGTTTTCTTTTTAATCTGTTGGTGATTTCTTTCATTGTACAAAAACTTTAATAAGATGAGATTCCAGTTGTTAATTCCTTGAAGTACTTCCTATGCAGTTTGAGTTTTGTTTATGAATTCTCTGTCTACCTCTATGTCTTCAAGATATATACCTATTTTTTTCCAGTAGATTTAGTGTTTATTTTAAAATATTTAGATCTTTGATCCATTTTGACTCTAGTGCATTGTGATAAACATAGATCTAGTTTTAGTCTTTGACATCTGGAGATCCAGTTTTTCTAGCACCATGTATTAAAGAGGCTGTCTTTCTTCCACTGAGCATATTTGGCTGCTTTGTCAAGGATAAAGTGGCTGAGTGTGTTTGGAGATGCATTTGGATATTTTATTCTGTTCACTGATGCCCAGGTCTGATTTTTGTTTTGTTTTGTTTGTTTTTGGTACCAGTGATTGAACTCACTACCTCACAGTTGCAAGAAAAGCACTTATGTCACTGACCTAAATCCTTGGCCCCTCATCAGGCCTGGTGTTTTGGTAGTACCATGTTGATTTTTATCACAGTAGCTTTGTAGTATAATTTCAGGTCTGGGATTGTGATACCTCCCGACTTTCCCAGAATTGCTTTTAACATTCTATGTGTTTTTGGTTCTCAAATGAATTTGAGGACTTTTTTCTCTAGCGCTATGAGATATGTTAATGGTATTTTGAGATTGCATTAAATTTGTATAATGGTTTTAGGGGTATGGCCATTTTCACAATGTTGGTTCTTCTATCCAAGAGCAAGGGATATTTTTCCACTTTCTGATATCCTCTCTGATCTCTTTTTTTAGTGTACTATAATTTTCATTGTACAGATTTTTATATCCTTTGTTAGACTGATTCCTATGTATTTCATTTTTTTATGTTATCATGAAGGGTGTGCTTTCCCTAATTTTTGTCTCTGTGAATATGTTGCTTGTGTATAGGAATGCTATTTACTTTTAAGTGTTGACTTTATATCTTACTACACTACTGAATTTGGATATTAAATCTGTAAGTTGTTTGGTGGAGCTTTTGGGGACTTATGTCATCTGTGAATAACAATAGTTTAACTTCTTATTTTCCTACTTTTATTCCTTTTATTTTTTGTTTTATCTAATTGCTCTCATTAATGTTTCCAGAACTATATTGAATAGGAGTGATGAAAATGGGCATACTTGTCTTATTCCTGGTTTTAGAGTGAAAGCTTTCTTTCTTCTTCTTTTTTTTTTTATATACCAGGGATCGAACTCACGACCACCTGCTTGCAAGGCAGGCACTTATGCCACTGAGCTAAATCCCCAGCCCCCAAGCTTTCTGTTTTTGACTATTTGGTATATTAGCTGTTGGTTTGTCATAGATGGTTTTTATAAGATTGAGGTAAAGGCTGTCTATTCCACTTTCCTATACAGTTTTTATCATGAATGGTATTGGACTTTGTGAAAGTCTTTTTTGTGCATCTTTTGAGAATATCATTTAGCTTTTGTCTTGGTTTCTGTTAATATGGTGTAGTGAATTTATTGATTTGCATATGTTAAATGATCCCTTCATCCCTGGGATGAATTCTACTTGGTGATGATGTATGATCTTCTTTATGATTTGGTGCATTCTGTTTTCCAGTATCCTATCAAGGATTTTTTGTATCAGTGTTCATTAGAGAGATTGTCCTGTAATTTTATTTCATGGTTGAATTCTTCTCTGGTTTTAGACTCATTAATATTTGTTTCCAGGAATGATTTTGGAAGTACTACTTCCCTTTAAATTTATTTAAAGAATTTCAGCATTATTGGCATTAGTTCTCCTCTAAATGTCCTGTAAAATTCCACAGCAACTCTGTCAGGGCCTGGGATTTTCTTTGTTGGTAAACTTTTAATTACATTTTCAATTTTACTGGCTGATATTGGTCTATTTAGAATTTTTATATCTTTGTGATTTAGTTTTGGCTATTCAACTGTATGAAGGAATCTGTCCATTTATGCTGGGTTTTCCATCTTATTAGAATATAAATTTTCACAGTAGGTATTGAGCTCCTGGATTTCTTTGGGATCAGTTTTGATTTCCCTTCTCTCATTCCTGATTGCATGAATTTTTTTCTTTCTTCTTTTTGATGAGATTGGTGAATGATTTATCAATTTCATTTAATCTTTCAAAGAATTAACTTTTCAATTCATTGATTATTTGTGTTGCTAACCCTAACCCTAAGTCTCTATTGCATTAAATTCTGCTCTTATCTTTATAATTTCCTTCATTATATGAGTTTTAGATTTGATTTGTTATTTTTTTGTGCTAGTTGAGAATTTCTGATGTGTTAGTTTACTGCTATAAATTTCTCTTTTAGGACTGCTTTCATTGTGTCCCATAAATTTTGGTGTGTTGTCTCAGCTTTATTGGTTAAGTATATATAATTTTAAATTTTGTCTTTAATTTCCTGTATAATCCATTGGTTGTTCAGAAGGATGTTGTTTAATTTCCATATGTTAATGTTGTTTTTATGATTTCCTTTGTCTTTGGCCTCCAGTTTCATTGTTTTATGGCCAGATAATATATATGGGATAATTCAAATTCCTCTACTTTTACTTAAACATACTTTGTCAACTAGTATATGATCTATTTTAGAGAATTCTCATGTGCAGCTGAGAAGAATATGTATTCTGACATTTTGAGGTGGAAAACTCTCTAGATATCTAACAAGTTCATTTATTCACAGACTTGGTTTAATTCTAATATTTATTTATTGATTTTTTTTGTCTTGTTGATCTTTCAATTTGTGAGTGGGGGTATTCAGGTCTTCCACTAAAACTGTGTTAGTGTTTATTTGTTTTTTTCTGTCAGTTTATATTTGTTTTATGAGTTGGGAAGGTGTGTGTTTGATGCACACTTTTTTTATTTTAAAGAGAATAAAACATAATAAAACAAAACAAAGCAAGTCAGAGCAAAACAATGCAAGTAACACAGGATTTCAAAACAAGACAACAGGAAATCAACAATGGTTACCATAATGTCTCTTGTTTTCTTTGAAATAGTTATCCATACCTTCACACACAATAAATTAATACAAAACAAAACAGTATAAAACCAATGAAAACAAAAGAATAAGAGCCTTATAGGCCTTCAAAACCAGACAATAGGAAAACAATAACAGCTACCATGATATCCTTGTTCTCTTCAAAATAACCATTCATACTTTCACACAAATTGAAATCAAATAATTGAAAACATACTAAAACTAATTGAAACAGAATAAAATCATTATTGGACTTCAAAACAAGATGATAGGAAATCAGTAATGGCTACCATGATGTCTCATTTTCTTTAATGTAGCTGTTGATACCATCACATATAATAAAATCAATTTTTGTAAATTCTTTAGAAGTCCTAGGTACATATAAGCCTAAACATGTACATTTTTTCTTTCTGTATTAGAGGGACAAAAAAAACAAAATAAAGCAAAACAAAGTATAAGTAAAACAAGAAACAAGAGAGAAATAAACAAGAATAACAAAGAGCCCAAAACAATAGCAATATAGGCTTTCATATGTTGTGGGAACATAACAAATTTTTTGCAAAGTTATCTTCAAAAGTGTTACATGAATTACCAGATATAGACAGGCAAAATTGATCTAATCCTATGAAGTTAACTGTTTTGTTACAAGAGCTAATAGAATTGGTAGTACAATCATCTTAATAATCATTAAGTGCATATATACAAATTTGTATCTTTTTCTTTCCTCTTGCTTCTTTCTCCTTTTCCATGTCTGAATTAAATTTTCCTCTTTGAATAGTTTCTTATTCTTACAAAATATTTATTGTAGATTTTGTATCTTATTTACTCTTTCTTTTCTTACACTAGGGAGACAATACAGTATTTACACATGTGAGTTTGATGTATTTAACCTATGAGTATGGTCTCAAGTTGCATCCATTTACTTATAAATATCTCAGTGTGATCATTTTTTATAACAGAGTAGTACTCCATTGCATAGAAATACATCTTTTTTTATCCATTCCTCAGTTGATGGACATTTAGGTTGTTTCCAAGATCTGGCTATTACAAATTGTACTGCTATAGACACAGGTGCACATATATCACTGTGGTATGATGTTTTCAGTTCTTCTGGGAATATGCCTAGAAGTGGAATAGCTGGGTCAAATGGGAGTTCCAATCCCAACTTTTTGAGGAATCTCCAGGCTGACCCCACAATGGTTGCACCAGTGTGCATTCCCACCAGCAGTGCAAAGTGTTCCTTTTTCCCCACAGCCTCTCCAGCATTTGTTGTTGGTAGTTTTCTTTATCCTGGCCATTCTTTCTAGAGTGAGATGGAATCTCAGTTCTCAGATGAAGATATACAAATGGCAAATAAATACATGAAGAAATATTTACCATCACTGGTAATTCAAGAACTGCAAACTAAAACAGCATTGAGATTTCATCTCACTCAGGAAAGAATAGCTGCCATCAAGAAATCAACTGTTAACAAATGTTGCCAAGGCTGCCAAGTTGTTTTAACTTGTATTTCTCTAGCGACCAATGATGCTGAACATTTTTCATGTATTTATTTGCTTTTGTATTTCTTCATCTGAGAACTGTGCATTCATCTCAGATGCCCGTTTTTGGATTGAGTGCTTGAATTTCAGGGGCCTGATTTTTTGAAATTCTTTATATGTTCCAGATAGAAGTCCTTGTTCTGAGGGATAGTAGGTTAACATTTTTTCCCAATTCATGGGTTTATTTTTCATTCTGTTGATTTCTTTTGATGTACAGAAACATTTAATGAAATGAGATTCCAGTTGATGATTCTGGGAAATATTTCCCATGCAGTTTGATTTTTGTTGGTGAATTATCTGTTGACCCCTATTTCTTCAAGATTTATACCTACTTTGTCTTCCATCAGATTTAGTGTTTCTGTTTTACTATTTAGATTTTTGATCCATTTTGGCTTTGTTTTAGTGCATGGTCATAGGAGTAGGTCTAGTTTTTAGGTTTCAGCATATGGATAGCCTGTTATTCCAACATCACTTATTATAGAGGCTATCTTTCTTCCAGTGAATGTGTTTGGCCCCTTAGTCAAAGATAAGGTGGTTGAAAGTGTTTCTAGCTGTACTTGTATCTTCTAATCTATTCCATTGATTTTCAGGTCTGTTTTTATTCCAGCACTTTCTGTTTAAATTGTATTTAAAGAGAGAAAAAAAACAGAAAGAAGGGTAGAAATAACACAGAATTTCAAAAAAAAAAAAAAAACAAAACCAGAAATCACTAGTTGATAAATTGTCCTCTTAGAAATAGTTGTTCAAGGTACAAAATTAAAGCATACAAAGAAGACATTCAAACAGTGAGACTGCAAATAGTTCTGTTCAACAATCCAACAAAAACTTAGTAATGTGGTTATCAATCCTACACACTTAAACTTACATGCTGTTATATCATTTAGAGCACTTTCTTTTACTCTGTTTTTTACAATTGAAAATACACATTTTGGGTTTTATTACCCTTACAGTTCTTGATTTTTTTTACACAGAGACACAATGCGATATTTATAAATACAATTCTTATTTATTTCACTAATGAGGATAGTCTCAAGTTGTCTCCATTTTACCTATGAAGGCCTCAAGATCACCTTTTTTATAGCTGAGTAATATTCCATTGTATAAAAATGCCACATCTTTTTCAACCACTCTGCAGTGGATGGGCATCTTGGTTGTTTCCAGGATTTAGCTATCATAAATTGTGCAGCTATGAATATTGGTGCACATATATCACTGTGATATGAACTTTTCAGTTCTTCTGGGAAAATACCCAGAAGGGGGATAGCTGGATTGAATGGAACTTCCAATCCTAGTCTTCTGAGAATTCTCCATATGGATTTCCATAATGGTTGCACCAGTCTACATTCCCACCAACAGTGGAGCAGTGTTCCTTTTTCCCTGCAGCCTCGCCAACATTTGTTATCAATTGATTTCTTGATTTCTATTCTTTCAGGAGTAAGGTGGAATCTCAATGCTGTTTTAATTTGCATTTCTCAAATGACCAGTGATGGTGAACATTTCTTCATGTATTTATTTGCCATTTGTATATCTTTCTCTGAGAATTGTGTGTTCATCTCAGATGCCCATTTTTGGAGAGGGTCTTTGAGTTTGGGGGGCTTGATGTTTTTCAATTCTTTATATGTTCTGGATATAAGTCCTTTGTCTGAGGGACTGCTGGCTAAAATTCTTTCCCACTCTGTTGGTTTTCTTTTCACTCTGTTGGTGATTTCTTTTGAAGTGCAGAAAATTTTCAACAATATGATATCCCAATCATTGATTCTTTGAAGTGTTTCCCATGCAGTTTGCATTTTGTTCATGAATTCTCTGCTTACTCTTATGTCTCCAAGACTTCTACCTACCTTGTCTTCCAGTAGAATTAGTGTTTCTGTTTTAATATTTAGGTCTTTGATCCATTTAGACTTTAGTTTTGTGCATGGTGATAGGCTTGGATCTAGTTTCAGTCTTTGGCATGTGGAGAGCCAATTTTTCCATTTATTTAAGAGACTATCCTTCTTCCAGTGGACATATTCAGCCCCTCTGTTAAATATCAGGTGGCTGAGTGTCTTTGTAGTTGTGCTTGCATCTTCTAATCTGTTTCATTGATCCTCAGGTCTATTGCTTCGCCAGTACCAAGCTGATTTTATCACTATGGCTTTACAGTATTGTTTCAAGTCAGAATTGAGATGCCTCCTGCCTTGCTTTTGTTGCCCAGAATTGTCTTTCCTATTCCAGGTTTCTTCTGTTTCTAAATGAATTTTAGGAATGTTTTATCTACATCTGTGAGATATATTAATGGTATTTTTATTGGGATTGTGTTAAATCTGTGTAACAGTTTTGACTGTATGGCCATTTACACAATGTTGATTCTTCCTAGCCAAGAGCAAGGAATATCCTTCCATTTTCTAATATCCTCTTCAATCTCCTTTTTCAGCATAGTATAATTTTCAGCATGCAGGTCTTTTACATTTTTAGTTAGGTTGATTCCTATTTCATTTCTTTACATGTTACTGTAAAGGGTGATATTTCCATAATTTCTCTCTAAATGAGTTTTTTGTTTGTGTACAGGAATGCTATTGATTTTTGAGTATTGATTTTGTATCCAGCTACACTGCTGAACTTGTTTATTACCTCTAGTAGTCTTTTAATGGAGTTTTTTGGGTCTTCTATGTAGAGTATCATGTCATCTGCAAATAGTGATAATTTAACTTCTTCCTTTCCTATCTTTATTCCTTTTATTTCTCCCTCATGACTGATTATCATGGTTTGTATTTCCAAAACTATATTGAATAGAAGTGGTGATAATAGTCATCCTTGTCTTGTTCCTGATTTTAAAGTGAAAGCTTTCAGTTTTTGTCCATTTAGTATAATGTTGGCTATTGGTTTGTCATAGATGACCTTTATAAGATTGAGGTAGACACCGTGTATTCCGAGTTTCTGAAGGGTTTTTATCATGAACCTGTGTTGGACTTTATCAAAAACTTTTTCTGCATCTATTGAGATGACCATGTGGTTTTTGTTTTTGGCTCTTTTGATGTTGTGTATTACACTTATTGATTTGTGTATGTTAAACCATCCCTGCATTCCTGGAATGAACCCCACTTTGTCATAATGTATAATCTTCTTGATGATTTGCTGCATTCTGTTTGCCAGTATTTTATTGAGAGTCTTTGCATCAATGTTCATTACTGAGATTGGGCTATAGTTCTCCTTTTTGGTTGGATCTTTCTCTGGTTTTGGTATCACAGCAATACTTGCTTCCAGGAATGATTTAGGGAGGATTGCTTTCTTCTCAATTTCACTGAAGGGTTTAAGGCATATTGACATCAAATCTTCTCTAAATTTCTTGTAGAATTCATCTGTGAATCAGGACCAGGGGTCCCTTTGTTGTTAAGTTTTTAATTACATTTTCAATTTCAATAGCTGATATTGGGTTGTTCAAATTGCTGTATCTTCTTGGTTGAGCTTTGGTATTTCATATATTTTTAGAAATCCATTTTCAGAGAAGTCCATTTTCTCTGTTTTCCACTCTATGAGAGTAGAGATTTTCAAAGTAGGTATTTATGATCTTTTGAATTTCCATGGAATCCATAATAATTTCCCTCTTTTCAATCCTTATTGCATGGACTTGGGTTTTTTCTTTCTTTTTCTTGATAAGGTTAGCTAGGAGTTTGTCTGTTTTGTTTATTTTCTCAAAAAAACAACTTTTTGATTCATTAATTCTTTGTATTTTTTTTAGTTTCAATTGCATTGATTTCTACTCTAATCTTTATAATTTCCTCTCTTCTATGAGCTTTGGGTTTAGCTTGATCTTTTTCTAGAAGCTTGAGATGAAGCATTTGGTTGTTTATTTGTGCTTATTCTGTTTTCTTGATATGACAATTTATTGCTTTATATTTCCCTCTTAAGACTTCTTTTATTGCATCCCACAGATTATGGTATGTTGTTTCCACATTTTCATTGAATAGTAGGTATTGCTTTATTTCTTCTTTAATTTCATCTGTAGCCTACTGGTTGTTCAAAAAGTTGTTATTTAATTTCCATATATTTATGCAGGTTTTGCAATTTCTTTTCCCATTATTTTCTAATTTCAATGTCCTCTGGCCAGACAGTATGCATGGGATAATTTCAATACTTTTGCAATCATTTAAGAATGTTATATGGTATAATATATGGTCTATTTTGGAGAATGTCCCATGTGCAGGTGAGAAGAATGTGTATTCTGATGTAGTTGGGTAGAACACTCTGTAAATATCTACTAAGTCCCATTGCTCACAGGTATGATTCAGTTCTATTGTTTCTTTGCTGACTTTTTGACTAGTTGATCTATCTTTTTATGTCAGTGGGGTGTTAAGGTCTCCTGTTATAATTGTGTTCTTGAATATTTGGTTTTCCATGTCCACTAGTACTTGTCTTATATATTTTGGTGCTCCTGTATTTGGTGCATGTATATTTATAATTGTTAGTTCTTCCTCTTGAATTTTTCCAATAATGAGTATGTAGTGACCTTCTTTATCTCTTTTAATCATATTAGGTTTGAAGTTCACATTGT
This sequence comes from Hydrochoerus hydrochaeris, assembly GCA_004027455.1. Lineage (NCBI taxonomy): Eukaryota > Metazoa > Chordata > Mammalia > Rodentia > Hydrochaeridae > Hydrochoerus > Hydrochoerus hydrochaeris. The sequence goes on along the minus strand of PVLA01002774.1, from coordinate 112,037 downwards.
CTGTGAATAGAATAGTTACCCCTGTTTTTTTCTGGCTTCCTGTTGCATGGAATACTGTTTTCCATCTTCTGACTTTTAATCTATGAGTTTCCTTTTGGGTCCAATGTGTTTCTTGTATACAGCATATTTTGGGATCATGTTTCTTGTTCCATGCTGTCAACCTATTTCTTTTGATTGGTGAATTGAGGCTATTTACATTTATGGAGAGAGATGATATGTACTGGCTCGACTTTGCTGTGTTATGTTCCAGTTGTTTTCTTTCTGCTTTTTCTCCTTGTTTAATTGCTTGACCTACCTGTTAGTTTCTTTCTGTTGTTGTTCCGGAGATTGTGGTCATTTTTATCTCTGTGTAGTATGTCTTTCAATACTCTTTCTAGGGTTAGTTTGGTGGACATGAATTTCTTCAGTTGTTCTTTGTCATGGAAGTATCTTGTTTCTCCATTAAATTTCAATGAAAATTTTGCTGGGAACCTCAGTCTGGGTTGAAAGTTATTTTCTTTCAGGGCTTGAAATACCTCACTCCAAGCACATCTTGACTTGGGGGTTTGTGCTGAAAAGTCTGCCGTGACTCAATTGGGATTTCCTTGATAGGTGAGTTGTGTCTTTTTTCTAACAGCTTTTAATATTCTGTTTTTATGCTGTATGTCTGAGATCTTAATTATTATCTGTCTGGATGTAGATTTATATTGTTTGTGACTATTTGGCATTCTATATGCCTCACTTATCTGCATATTAGATTTTTTCCCCATGTTTGGGAAATTTTCTCCTATTACTTCTCTGAATATTTTAGTTATGTCATTTGAATTGACTTCTGCATCTTAACTGATGCCTATTAATCTTTTATTGGTTATCTTGGCATCATCTTGAAGCTGTTGGAATGTCATTTCATGCTGCTTTGTTATTTTTAAAAGTTCTAGCTTTTCATGATCGCTAATTGTGATCCTGTCCTCAAGGTGTCAAATCCTATCCTCAGCTTTATTTAAATGGTTTTTCCAGTTTTGAATAGAATTTTTTGTTTCTTGCATGTCTCTTTGTGTTTGTTTCATGAATTCTGCTTTTTTTCTATATTGTTAACTCAAGGTTTCAGTCAGTTTCCAATGCTCCTATCCTTTTTTCTCTATTTCTTCTTTAGCTGAACTGAGAAACTCCTTACTAAAGTTTTTATTTCTGTCTTTACATGGGAAAGTACTTCTAATTTGATTTCCTCTGTAGCCTCATGGAGTTTTTGTTATTTCACTTGCTATCTTTTCAGATATTTTCAGTGTGTTACTTTTGAAGTCCTCTATTTCAGTGTCTCCTGTACTTGTTCCTGGTGGACTAGATGTTTGTGATTGCATTTTGCTTTTTCATTTTGCCATTTTCCCCTTTTGAGTTAATATTTGGTCCTTCAATTCCTCTAGTGTCAACTGTTAGTAGTGTATATCTTGGGGTCCTACTGTATTGTTGATGTTTGTCCAATTGCTGGCTCCCAGAATGAAGAGATGGGCCAGTCACCTGACTTTCTCCTGCAGTGCCTTTTGGGTGAGTCCTATATTCTTACTGGGTGACAAGCCTAGTAGTATTGATGTAGTTCAACTTTTAGTTCCTGCTGTTACTTTTTCTTCAGGTTATTCCAAGTCACCAAATCTCCCTGTCTATAGTGTTTGTGTTGGCTGAGGCCCTATGTGTCCCTATTGTGTGCCTGTGTGTCTCATAAGCCCTTTTGATTTTCTCCAAGTTGGGTGAGTCCTTATTGGCACACTCATCCTGCCTGATGTTCCCCATGTGCAGGAAGGAATCACCCATACTCACCAAGGTCTTACAGTTAGTTGGAGGGAGCTTTGCTAATGGCCATATTTACCCACCGTACACTTCTATTTTATGGGAATAGTCACCACACTGACTAGAGCCTGCTGAGATGTTCTGTGGGTGAGGCAGTTACTGCATCTTCCTTCAAGCTATCATAGTTAATCTACTATAGTCCAATGTTATGGGAGAAAGGGTGGGAGCTGAAGATCAATAGCAGTATTAGGTCCAGGAGATAGGGAGTGTCCCTTAGGGGCCAGCAGGGGTCCTGGGTCTGGGCGTCTGCTGGGTGCACAGGAAGCATGGCACAGCAGTGTAGGTGATCCTGGGCTGAGGAGCGGGCCAGTGGCATCAGTCCAGGTGTCTGCAGGGAGTATGGGAAGCATGGTGCAGTGGTGTATGCAGTCCTGGGCCAAGGGATGGGCTTGTGGTGTCAGTCTGGGCATCCATGGGGCACATGGGAAGCAGATACAGCAGTGTATGTGGTCCAGGGTTGAGGGGCAGGCTGGTGGCATCGGTCCAGGCATCCCCAGGGTGCTCTGTTGTGTTGAAGTCCTATATCACTTTCATGGTTTTGTTCTGAGTAGATTCATTCTGTTTCATCCTGTTTGGTCCTATTCTACTTAGTGAAGATGTAGCTTTAACTTGTTGTTGAAGTTGTAGGACAAATGACAGGAGCAGCACAGGAGCATAGTGATTGGAGCCTGCTGAGGTCTTTTGTTTGGGTGAGAGGTCACTGAGTCTGCCTTCAACTCGGCATGATTAATCCACTGCAGTTTAAGGTTTTGGGAGGAGGAGTGGTAGCCAAAGATTAAGTACTTGGTCTAGGAGATGGGGAGGTTCACCAAGGGCAGTGGCCATTGGCATGGTATTCCTCCAGGCCAGCAGGAGTCACATAGGAAGCACATAGCAGTGCAGGCTCAGGTCCAAGGGTGGCACGGGAGTCACACAGGAAGCGCAGGGCAGTGTGAGCCAAGGTCCAAGGGCAGCATACATTCTTCAGGGCTGGCAGGAGTCATGCAGGAAGCACGTGGCAGCATGGCCCACAGCACAGGCCAAGGTCCAAGGGCCACCATGCTGATTTTATCACAGCAGCTTTATAGTATAACTTCCAGTCAGGGATTTTTTTTTTTTTGTACCGGGGACCAAACTCATGACTGTGCACTTGCAATGCAAACACTTATGCCATTGAGCTAGATCCTCAGCCCTCCAGTCAGGGATTATGATGCCTCCTGCCTTGCCTTTGTTGACCAGAATTGCCTTTGCTATTTTAGGTCTCTTCTGGTTCCAGACGAATTTTTAGGAATGATTTTTTGAGATCTTTGAGGTATGCTAATGGTATTTTAATTTGAATTGCATTAAATCTACATAACAATTTTGGGCGAGTGACCATTTTCATAATGTTTGTTCTTCCAATCCATGAACAAGGAATGCCTTTCCATTTTCTGAGATCCTTCTTTTTTCAGAGTACTCTAAATTTCATTGACTAAGTCGTTTACCTCCTTTGCTAGATTGATTGCTAAATATTTCATTGTTTTGGATGCCATTGTGAAGAATGTGGTTTCCCTTATTTCTCTCTCAGTGAGTTTGTTGTTTGTGTAGAGGAATGCTATTAATTTTTTTGTGTTGACTTTGCATTACTGAATTTGGCTATTACATCTAGAAGTGTTTCAATAGAGTTTTGGGGATCTTCTATGTAGAGTATCATGTCATGTGCAAGTATGGTAATTTAACTTCTTTCTTTCTTATCCTTATTCCTTTATTTCTCTTTCTTGTCTAACTGCTCTGGCTAATGTTTCCAGCACTATATTGAATAGGAGTGGTGATAGTGGACAGCCTTGTCTTGTTCCTAATTTTAGAGGGAAAGCTTTTACTTTTTGACCATTTACTATGATGCTAGCTGTTGGTTTGTCATAGATGGCTTTTATCAGATTGAGGTAGACACCATCTATTCTGATTTTCCATAGGATTCTTATCATGAATTAGTGCTGGACTTTGTCAAAAGCTTTTTTTTGCATCTATTTAAATAATCATGTGATTCTTGTTTTTGGCTTTATTGATATGGTATATTATGTTTATTGCTTTGTGTATATTAAACAATCCCTGATTTCCTGGGATGAATTCACTTGGTCATCATGTATAATCTTCTCAATCACTTGCTGTATTTCATTTGCCAGTATTTTATTGAGGATTTTTGCATCCTTGTTCATTAGGAAGAAGTGGACTGTAGTTCTCTTTTTTGGTTGGGTCTTTCACTGGTTTTGGTATTAGGGTAATACTTGCTTCCAGGAATGAGTTAGGAAGAATTGCTTCTTTTTCAATTTAATTGAAGAGTTTGAGATGTGTTGGCATTAAGTCTTCCTTGAATGTCTTGTAGAATTCATCTGTAAATCCATTGGGACCTAGACTTTTCTTTGTTGGTAAGATTCTATTTGCATTTTCAATTTCATTAAGTTAATTGGGTTATTCAGCAGCTTTACATCTTTTTGATACAACTTTGGTAATTCATATGTGTTTAGGAATCTGTCCATTTATTCAGTGTTATCATACCTATGAGAGTAAAGGTTTCCAAAGTAGGTACTGATGATCTGTATTTCCACAAGGTCTGTAATGATTTCACACTTTTTATTCCTTATCACATGAATTTGAGTTTTTTCTTTCCTTTTTAAATAAGATTGGCTAATGGCTTATCATTTTATTCTCTCAAAAAACAAGCTCTTTGATTCATTGATTCTTTGTATTGTTTTCTTAGTCTCTATTGCATTGATTTCCACTCTGATCTTTATAATTTCCTCCCTTTTTTTGACTTTGGCCTTGACTTGCTCTTCTTTTTCTAGATGTTTGAGATGTAGTATCAGGTTGTTTATTTGTGTTTGCTCTGTTTTCCCGATGTGAAAATTCACCTCAATAAATTTCCCTCTCAGGACTACTTTTATTGCATCCCACAGATTCTGATGTTGTATTTGTATTTTTGTTTACTTCTAGATATTGTTTAATTTCTTCTTTAATTTCTGCTGACCCATTTATTTGTTCAAGAGTGTATTGTTTAATTTCCATGTGGTATTGGAGTTATTGCAGTTTCTTTTTTCATTAATTTCCAATTTTATGGCACTAGGATCAGATAATATGCATGTTATAATTTCAATTCTTTTGCATTTGCTTAAACATGTTCTATGGGCTAGTATATAGTCTAGCCCATAGAACATGTTTCTATGGGACATTTAGAGAATGTCCCATGTGAAGCTGAGAAGAATGTATATTCTCTTGTTGGATGCTCTGTACATGTCTATCAAGTCCAAGTGTTCACAGGTTTGATTCAGTTCTTTTGTTTGCTGATTTTCTGCCTGGCTGATCTGTCTCTTTGTGTCAATGGGGTGTTAAGGTGTCCCATTATAATTGTGTCCGTGCTTATTTCCTTTTTGATTTCTATTAATATTTGTTTGGTATAGTTGGGTGCTCCCACATTTGGTGCATATATATTTAGGATTGTTATCTCTTCCTTTTGAAGTTTTCCCCTAATTAGTATGTAGAGACCTTCTTTATCTCTTATGTTCATTCTTGGTTTGAAGTTCACATTGTCTGCAAACAGAATAACTACCTCTGCTTTTTTGGAGGGGGGTTCCTGTTGCATATAATATTTTTTTCTCTCATTTGACTTTCAGGCTGTGACTTTTCTTTTGGATTATTTGGGTTTCTAGTATACAGCATATGGTTGAATGTTGTTTATTGATCTTTTGTGCCAGTCTGTTTTTTTATTGGGTAAATTGAGGCCATTTACATTAATGGTTATAAGTGATATATTTTTGTCATGTTATCTCTTTGCTGTTAGTTCTTTGCCTTTCTCCTCTGTTTAATTGTTTGCCCTCCTTGGTGGTTTATTGTTGTTTTATTTGTGAGATTATTTCTAATTTGATTTCCTTTATAGCTTCATGGAACTGTTTCTTCAGTTGCTATCATTTCAGAAGTTTCAGGTGTGTGGCTTACATTTTCTATATGTCCATGTCTCCTAGGATTGTTTGGGATGGGCTGGAGGTTGTAGATTGCATTTTGCTCTTTTGTTTTGTCATTTTCCTGCATTCTCCTAGAACAGTGAATGCAAAGTCTCAGTTGTTTCTTGGATTGAGGATGGGTGAGTCTACTTCAGGGTGTTTCCCTAGTTGAGTGGGGGATGCCAGGCAGGCCTTATGGGATCTCTAGTGGCACTCAAAGGCTCCCCAATTGGGGGAAGTAAACCAGGAGTGGGCTTTCAGAACACCCCCATGTGGTTCACCAAAACTCCCTGATTGCTTGAGGTTGCTGGACAGAGCTCTACCAGGTTCTGAGTGGCATGCCAAGGCTTAACAGTAGATGGAGTACACTGTGCAGGCCTTCAGATTATGCCACGTAGTGCACCAAAGATCCCCAGCTTCTTGGTTCTCTGGGTGGGGCTCTACCAGGTTCTGTGCAACATACTAAGGCTGCATGACTTAGTGGCATTTGCTGTGCAGGCCTTCAGCTCACACCACACAGCCCAGTGAAGTTACCTAGCTGCTTGTGGTCACTGTATGGGGCTCAACCAGGAACTGAGTGAGGAACCAAAGGTCCCAGACTGTTTAGGAATCCTGGATGGGACCATTCCAGGTTGCAAGCCAGGTCCTGCATCTGCACAGCTAAGTAGAGTTTGTTGTGGAGGCTGCCAGCTGGCACCACTCAGCACACAGCAGCTCCCCAGCTACCTGGGGCTCACTGGGTGGGGGTGCATAAATATTTATGATTGTTACCACTTCTTGGAGTTTTCCCTTAATAAGTATGCAGTGACCTTCTTTGTCTCTTTTGATCAGTTTGGCTTAAAGTTCTCATTATCTGCAAATAAAATAGATATCCCTGATTTTGGCTAGGCTCCTATGACATGCAGAATTGTTCTCTATCCTTTGATTGTTAATCTATGAGTTTCTTTTTGGGTTAAATATGTGTGTTCATTGCAGCATATTATTGAATTTTTCTTATTATTCCATTCTACCAGCCTTTATCTTTTGATTGACCATTTAAATTGATGGTTATAACATATGTGTTAGCTTTTCTTTCTTATGTTGTTTTCTTATTGCTTGTTCCCTGTCTTTCTACTCTGTTTTATTGCTTGCCCTGGCTGGTGGCTTCTTTCTATTGACATTCTTGCATTTGTGGTCTTCATTACCTCTTCCTAATATGTCTTTCAGAGCATTTTGTAGAGTTGGCTTGGTGGTCATACATTTCTTCAGTTGTTCTCTGTCATGCAAGTATCTTACTTCTCCATCAATTTTCAAAGATAATTTTGTAGGATACATCAACTGAGTTGGAGATTGTTTTCCTTTACGAATTGAAATACTTCACTCCAAACTTCTTAATTAAAGGTTTGTATTGATAAGTAAGGTGTGATTCTGATGGGCTTTCTTTTATAGGTGATGCTTCTTTTCTCTATCTGCTTTTAATGTTTTGTTGTTGTGCAAAATTTCTGCAATTTTGCATATTACACATATGCAAAATTGGTATAGATTTATTTTGGTCTTAGCTATTTGGAGTTCTCTATGGTTCATTTGTTTGCATGTCAAATTCTTTATCCATGTTTGAGAAGTCCAATATTTCTGTGAAGACATTTTTAATGACTTTTACATTGTCTCCAGATTTCTCACTCTTCCTAGTCAATCTTATGTTGTTCTTCCTTGCTTCTTCTTGTAGTTGTTGGATTTGTTTTTCATGGTCTCTTGCAATTTTTAAGATATCTCTTTTCATGGTCAGTAGTTGTGTTCCTGTCTTCTAGATCTAATACTCTATCCTCATCTTCATTCAAAGTGCTATGTATACTTTCAATGAAGTTTCTAATCTCCTACATTTCTGTTTGAATCTGTTTCTTTGATTCCATTTCTTGTTTATATTTAACATTCAAGATTCATCATTTTCCTGAGCTCCTCTATTTGTTTATTTGTGTTTTCTTTAATGTCTTTTATTTTGATAGTCATTTCTTTTTGCACCTTAAAGATTATTTTTTCTATGGCTTCATCCATTTGTTTTTTCACTTCTGCTCCTATCATTTCAGGTTTCCTAATTCCTCTATTTGTTTATTTTTTGAACTTGTCCTGGGTGGGCTGACCATTTTGGGTTGCATTTTGCTTTTTTATGTTGTCGTTTTCTATTTTCTTTTGTTTTCTGAATTGATGTTTTAGATTTATAATGTTAGACAACTATATCACGATGTTGAGCATTTCCTAGGAGACTTCTGTTCCTCAGGATATCTCCTAAGGCCAGCACTGTCATACATCTCTGGCCTGAACTGCTTTACTCCTTTATCCAGCCAGCTGTCACAGGAACAATGGAAGAAGGTCAGAGTGTAGACTCACATTCTACTCACTGACACTACCATCCTGGGGACCAGGGAAGATGTGCTTCTAGTTACTTTCAAGATTATATTTTTCAACTTTCAAAATGTGTGTTGTTTCCTTCATTTTTAAAAAGAAAATTTCAAATTGATAATTATTTTTATGGGAAAAATCATTGAAAAACTTATCTTTTTTTGTATTCCTTGAAGAAAGGATTGAAAGGTAGATTTCAATTTTCATAGTGATAGACTAAGGAGGTCTAAAAAGAGAATTGCCATAATTACTCATGTTTAGCAAAAGCATCATTTAAAATTCTAAGGAGACATTTTACACAAGAAAGAAAAAGTATTCCAAGATGAAATAAAGCTCAGTAATATTTGCATAACTTGTGTAATTTGATTAGACAGAATCATTTTATCTTTTCACCATATTTGGAACTTGAGGGTTTAATTCTCATAATTGTCAGTCATTCTACTAAGAATGCAGTGAGCCTGCACATCCACTGCTAGTCCATGCCAAGTCCTGGGTAAAGTGTGAAAGGGCTTATCTTCTCAATGTGTCTAACCCTGCAGGCACAAAGTGCAGTGTCTTTGTGAGGAAAAGCACCCCACAAATAGCATCTTTCAGCACAGGTAGCTTTGGTTTCAGAATAATCAAGTTACAGCCATGCTTGCCCCTTAGTGTGGTCCCTTTGGACACTGGTGCCTTTGAGAAATGCACAGATGAGCAATCAGCTTGTGAATTTGTGTGTGGGTTAAGTCGTGTGTGAGACTATGTTGCTGCCAACCTCCATATCCTTAAAATGTTTGTCAAATCTGACACCTGACAAGCAGTCAGGGCATACAACAGACTCTCTCAGGTAAAAGAGCTCAAGTGGAAAGAAACCTGTTTACAAATCAGTAGAGAAAATCCCTGCTGCCTCTCAGCCAGTCTGAGGGGAATCAAGAGTATATAGAGAAATGGAGACAAATGAACAATGAAGTTGATACTAAGGAGGCAGAAATACAACAGAGAACTAAAAAGAGCTATAAGAAAACAAACAGATGTAAGAAAGAAATCCATCTAAGCTTATATATTTACAGAAATTTAAGAAGATACTCAAATCAATGTATAAAGAAAATATGATATCAAAGAAATATAATGAAGAGCTAATAAAATTTTTAAAAATTAATTTGAGCAACTCTCACAAGTAGATTAGCATGATTAAAATGGGACCATGTGTAGTGCAGATTTGTTATAGAGTTTAGTGTGCATTTATAGGGTGGTGTTTACCCCAGGAGAAGTAGCAAAGAACATGCATTCTCCACACACTTATCGTCTCCACTGAGTCTAGGTGATCTGTCTACATGGAGGTTGTCAATGCCAAAGCCAAGAAGGATCATCTGCTAACATCTGTATGTGTGTTTGTGTTTGAAGGGGGGACACCAGGGGAATTCCTATTTGATTTTGTAGCAGTGAATCTTCCTGGTTCTATACATGATCTTGAAGGGAAGGGGTTTTTCAGGAGCCCATGTTGAGTATCATTCTACTTTTCTATTGAGCCTATTGTGACATCCTGAGTCTGTCCTTTGCTAAACTGTGGAGCAACAGATTAAGGGCTTTCTGAGGCCTCTAGATTGTCTCTCCTGAAAAGCATTCAGGATTTGGTGAAGCAGTTTCTGACTACGTACTAAGATTCCAAAATGCTTTACTAAGTAAGATCTTGGAAAAGAGACCATTTTCAGAAAAAAATTAAAACATAAATTTTTGAACTGGAAAAAGACCTGATCTTTGTATTGAGAGAATTTAATGAAAAAAGTGAAAATAAACCTGCTGTCTCAATCCTTTTTGTGCTGGTATAACAAAATGCCATGGAGTAGGTGATTTATTAACAGATGTTTATTCATGCTCCAAGGGACTGGGAAGTCTAAGATGGTGGCATGGTGTCTAGTGGGGTCATTTTCTGTATACCAGTGGGGGAAATCAGAAGAGCAAGAGAGCACAAGCATCAGAGGGAGACAGGCAGGAAGGTTAAGTTCATCTTTTTGTCAAACAATGCCCCACCTTCAATAACGGCAGTAATCCATGAATGCAGGCAGAAAGTTGGTTGAGGGATTTTCTTACACAAACTCTGTGGGACATGTTCAAATCATAGGACAAACCTAAATATGTCCTCAAAGATTAATAAGGAGAAAGAAAGTTTCTAAAATGTCATAAAGAAGTAATAAGACAGCAGACTAATTACAAAAAAATGAGAATACTAACAACACGTTTTCAATTTGTAAGATAATAATGCCTCAAAATTCTGAAGAAATTGTGTGAAATCTAGATTTACACTATCTGAGCTTTCAATCAAATATGAGGCTGGAGAAAATACAATTTCAGATATATCATATGCGAAATAGTTACTGTCTCTGATACCATGGCTTTAAAAGCCGGTAGGAAGGGGAAGAATGGCTTACAGGAGTAAAACAGAATGGGAAAGGATAGTCTATGTTATGTATAGGTAAAAATTCCTATAATGAATGTTAGCACTATGTATGTCAAATATATGCTAATAAAGTTTTTAAAATAGAAATCATTCCAACAAAACAAAAAATCATGAACATTCTGAATCTAGAAAAGGATATATGCAGAGGAGTTGGTGAAGTTTTCCAGAGTGGTAACTTGTAAAAGTACTAGTGATCATATGGGAGGATGAAGATAGAGCCCATTAAAAAGGTAGGACAGTGGACTACATTTAATATATTATATGACTGACAGGACAGAAAAGTTGAAACAAAACAAAATCACAGAAGAAAGTAAACTGTAAACTCAAAGCAACAGCCTCCATACACAGTGTACTCACATGTGCCATGAGTAACTCATTCAGAGTAACAGTGAAATAATTCATTTTACTCTGGAAAAAGAACTTTGTCTTCCAAGTACTCCATGGTCAGGTCTTAACATTGAAATGTGGAGAAGCAAATTTAAAGCTCACACCTGTGACTCAAAAAATGAGAGTTCATGATGTCAAAATAGTATAACTTTGTTTCTTTCATTTTTTAAAAGTACCAGCCCTCAAACAAAGCATGGAAGACTCTGTTGTGTTGCACAGCGAAATGTCTATGTTTTTAACTTTGAAAATGTGAAAGTTTGTGCAGAAAGCAAACGTTGGGGACAGGGGCATAGAAAGTGGAAGTAATGGTAGAGCTACCAGGGTCCTCATCATACAAAGAGGAGGCTGACCAATGTTGACAGTTGATGACATGGGAAGACTTCAGACAATCAATAGAATTTTTTTTAATTATAACTATATAACTCTTAATAGAAAGAGTATGAATCAGTACAATAATCAATACTCATGTTTCCTAGTATAATATCAAAAATACTGTTCATGTTAAGAAATGAAGGTATAAATATATTCTTTAATGCTTTGCAGCTCGTTACAAGGTTTGAATCACTAATAGTTAAAATAATGTGTCTGATGAATGGTGTTGGTGTTGGAGACATCTGGAGAAGGACAGGAGGACTGACTTTCCATCACGAGCCCTTCCCTGACACTTGATTCATGGTGTCGTGCAATCTGAAAAAAAAATGCAAATCACTTGAAAATATGTAAGATTTAATTTTATAAATATGAAAATAATTCAGTTCTCTATAAGTGTATTACTTAGTATATTATTATTTAGTGTATTATTGTCATATAGACAAAGTACTGAATTATCATTACAGAACATTGAAACAATATTGATAAAGCTTAAGTTTTTCCTTTAGGCTCATGTAATCTTATTTGTGATTCTGATAATATGCTGTGGTTCACCCTATGACATCATTTTCTGCATGCTCACATTGCACATATATATAGAGACAATCTTGCAGGATTTTGCTTTATTTGTGTGACTATTCTTAGCATAAGTAGTATGATCTATAATATTGATATGAAATTTCTTTTGAACCCAGAAATATGTGTCAGAGAGATTTTAATGTCAGTGTGTACAGATTTGTCTTATGTTACTTTTCCTTTTTATGCTTTTTGATTTTTCTAATATCTAGGTGTAGAATTGTTGGGTAATAGGATATATGAATTTTAAAATTCATACCGTTATGCAGAGCATATGAAAAGGTCTAAATGATCAAATCTTCTCCTATGATGGCCAAAATACAGTGCATTACAATATTATGCACAAATACCAATATATTATTATTGTAGTTTGGTTATACTTTAAAATTTCTTAATTCACATTATTCTTTTGGATATTTTGATTTACTTCTCATTTTGCTACAGTTCTTAAGTAATTTTTGAGCAAAGATAGGTAAATGATAAATGATGTTAAGTATTCCAAGTTTGAAGTCTATGACAACAAATTCCTAATTTTCAGTGAAGAGCAAAAATTTCAAGAAAAATGCAATTTATTAATATAATACAAGCAGGAAGTCTGAAAAATTCTGTATCTATTTAAATACAGCACTGATTATCAATGAAATGAGATCTTGCCATACTTTGTTTTTATGCTTTTTTTTTTAATTTTAAAGAGAGAAAAATACAACAAAACAGTTTCAAAACAGGTTAGCAGGAGAGTTACAATAAGTAATACACTGTATATTGTCTTCATGGCAGTTATTTCCAGTACAAGATATAGGCAAGAAGTATTGTCCAAACAATATTTGCTCAAACCTTTCTTTTCAATGAACTAAACTAGCTGTGTAACTATCTTAACTATCGTGTGTATAAATATATATTTTTCTTTTCCCCTTATTTCCTTTCCCTTTTCCCCCATCACAGTTTGTTCTTCCTTTTGAATAGTTTCTTCCCAATTTACAATATCTATTGTAGTTTGGACCATATTTACTCATTCACTTTTTAACACTAGTGAGACAATATGATGTGATATTTATGCATGATTCTGATTTATTACACTTAGTGTGGGCTTGAGTTGCACTCATTTACCTATAAAACTCTTCAGTTTATCCTTCCTTATGGCTGAGAAGTACTCCTTTACATAAAAAAGCCAAATCTTTTTTTGTCCTTGCCTCATTTGATGGGCACCTATTTAGCTATTACAAATTGTGTTATTGTAAACATGAGTGCACATAAATTGCTGTGGAATGATGTATTTAATTCTTCTGGGAAGATACCCAGAAAAGGAATAGCTGGGTTGAACAGAGCCTCTAACATAAGGAATCTCCACCCTGATTTCCACAGTGCTTGTACCAGTCTACACTCCCACCGACAGCAGAGAAGTGTTCCTTTTCTCCACACCCCAGCCAGCATTTGTTATTTGTTGATTTTTTGTTAATAGCCATTGTTTCTGGATTGCATTTCTCAAATGACCAATGGTATTGACCATTTTTTGATGTATTTATTCGCTGCTTGTATTTCTTCATCTGAGTAGTATGTATTCCTCTCAGAAGCCCATTTTTTGATTGGGTCTTTGAATTTGGGAGTTCTGATTTTTTTTAATTCTTTTTTTTAAATTGGAAATCAAACTCAGGACCTCACATTTGCCAGGCAGGCACCATGCAATTTTTTCAGTTATTTAAATGAAAGGTCTAATTATAAGATCTTTGAGGGACAGCTGCTATAAAATTTTCCCTCTCTTTGGGTGGTCTTTTCACTCTGTTGGTGATCTTTTTTGCTGTGTAAAAGCTTTTTAATAAGATGAGATCCCATTTATGCATTCTTTGTAATACTTATCTTAACATACTTTGGATAGCAATTAGTTTTTCAATACTTACTTGAAATTTTTTCTATCCTTTTTTGTTTGACTTTTAATGCTGTTCATAGCACTTTTTAACATATAGAAGTTTGAAAAATTCATGCAGAGTATGTAAGATCTGACTAAAGTCCCTGCTAGAAGAAGTTCATTTCTCCTTCTTGGGAAAAAGCAAGATGGCTTGTTTTGTCTCTTTTTAATTTAGGCATGGCCACATGACTGCCTTTGCCCAATAACATGAGACCAGAAGTTTCATGTTGCTTCCCAGGGACAATGTCTAAGAGTAGGTTTACAGTTCTCCATGTGCCACCCTTTCCTCAGAGCACTGGTCACATGTTATTAACACTACAACTATCATATGGCAGAGGAACTTGGGCAAATAGAACACAAATGGTGAGAATATAGACTACGATCAAGCTGCATGATGAAGTAGTTTGCCTATAGACAAATTAGAATAATATTACTGTGGATAAAAATACAAATCTGACCATATGCTGTTCCCTATGGATATAACTTAATATCAGAAATCAGAAAGACCATAAATGAAAATATGGAAAAGCATATTCCCAAAAACCTTATAAAACAAATCCAATGTGTATATGCCAGTATTAGATTAAGGAATAAATTATTATTAGAGATAAAAGTTGACATTTCATTGTAATTAAAGAGTCAAATAATTAGGAAGATTGAACAATTCTTTTTTATTTATTTTTAACATTTGAATGCTGGAGATCAAACAAGAGTTTTGGACGTCATAGATAAACTCTACCACTGAGCAACACCCTAACTAACTCCAACCACTTTTACTTAAAATAAGCCTAATGCAAGAATGTATGAACATAAAAGTACACAAAGCCCAAAGTAAGCATAACAAGAAAATTCAAAAACTTACCCTTGTCTCAGAAACTGATAAAACACCCAATACAATTGTGGTGAGGTTATAAAAGAACTCAAAAGTTTGACTAAAAACATGATTATCATATATAAAATTGTGCACCTGGCAAGAAAAATACACACATCTTTCAGATGCTTATGGATTGTTTTATTAAAATGACAATATTTAAAACCATAATGAAAGTAAATAGACCTGAAGCAATTTAAATTTTGAATAATACATTCATTGACCACAGTTAAAGAAATCTAGATATAAAATACACTACATAGAAAATATCAAGTGTTTTAATATTAGTTTATCCTTTTTTTTGGTACTGGGAATCAAACTCACAACCTCGTGCTTGCCAGGCAGGCACTATGCTGCTGGGCTATAACTTAGGTTCAACAATTTTTTTTTTTTTGGTACTGGGAATTGAACTCAGGATTTTGTGCTTATCAGCCAAGCACTGTGCCACTAAGCTATGTCCCAAGCCCCTTAGTTTAACTAAGCCCCAAAAATTGGATTGACAACTAGAAAATATTTAGAGCCAAGTGACCTTGCAGATATAACACATCCAAACTTGTGATATTTACTAAAACTATACTTGAAGAGAATTTCCTTCTGTCTATAGTCTTTATTTTCTACTATGACAGTGGGTTTTGGAGTACAGTCCTGCCTGAATGTAAAAAAAAGACAGGTATTCTAGGTAACTTTGTTAACATGATAACTAAATGTTGCCAAGAGATTCATTAAATTTCTTAGAAAATCCTTATATATAACATGTTCTTAACAGGATATTACTGTTTCAGAATTGTCAGTAGTAAATATGTTTCTGAAAGTTATATGTTGGGGTATAAAATGAATATGTGTCATAACAGCATTCCCACTAGGAGGAAACCACCTCTGCAAGTAACTTGAGTTTTACAGTTCATAAAACACTTGTCTGTGGCAGAAAATAAGATCTGGCAGCCATCCTTCAAGCCCCAGGCTTCTCCTGATTGCCTGTACCATAATGGTATGATCTTGTCCTCTTTCAAGTCTGAAATGACAGTGTGATGCTTCAGGTCAATTCAGGAATATGGGCAAGTCTGTGTTTTTAGAAAAAAGTCTTTGAGAAGATCTGAGTGCAGTAGCCTGAGCACAAGTTCCCCAGTGATGGAGGACGCGCTAGGGCAAAGTGCAGAGATACGCGCAGAACTGTAGAAAGCAAGCTGAGACTCTTGGGGTGCTGTTGGGAAAAGAGGCAGAGGTTGGCGTGGAAGCTATCCCAGCAGCTCAGGTGAAAAATCAAGGGTGGAACCAGTGAGATAGTTCCTGGAAGGCAATAGGAGGGGTTTTTTTAGGCATATGTAGGGGGAAAAGCTTTCTCAACTTGCTGATTGAGAGGATAGCAGGCGCAAGAGCAAAGAATCAAGGAAAAGTCAAGGGCAGTTTTCCAGTATGAACGGCAGATTAGGGAGTACAATTGTGCCATGAGAATGCATGAGGGAGGAGAAACAGGCTTAGGGGACATGTGATGAGCTGCTTTAAACATACAGAGACAAGGTAGTCTGGGTAAGGAGGTAGATCTATCGAGCTTGATGTGACCGGGTCTTGAAAATTTAGAGAAGCTGAGTGGCAGCATTTGAAGCAATTGTGTGGGCTTCATCTGTAGGCAGTTTGCAGTTAGAACTCCGGAAGTAGACAATTTTTTCCATGAAGAAGGGGCACAATAAAAATTCCAGAGCACTATCAGTATTGTTTGTAATTTTTATTGAGCACAAATGCATTTATCACTGCGTAATTCAGGACCCTTCAACTAAATATAGTAAACATACTGTGAATCTTCTGTTTAGAGAATATATAGGATCAGATAAATTCTCTTGGGTTATTTTGATAACATATTAACACAATGTGATATTATCTGGTTTTCATAAGAATTCACATCAAGTACAATGATGGTATATTTTCATCTGGTGTCATTATTTTAATGAACAGAAATCTTGCTTATCTGAAAATAATACTTCTCTTTGTTATGTATTCAGAAACATCTAATAACTATTTATTATACAAATGGAATTGTGCATAAAGTCCTTCATGTTTTATATAGTGGGGATCTGTGCTAAACAAGGTAAACACTTCTACTACATTGTGAATAAAAAATTTGGAAGGAAAGTCCCATAGTTCCTGAAAATTTTTATTGTCTTTGATAGTAGCAAAACCATATTGTAGCTAATTCATCATCCAAGGGATTCCATTGTTGTTAAGGTGATTGCTGGTTTTATTAAACTCAATGCAATATTGGATTCTCATTACAAGTTTTCATTTCCATCATAATAATACAACACTGCTCATTTATTACTTCATTTTCATTTTTTGAGCTTTTGTTTTCATATATTAAAGTGAATGAGCTTAGGAAAAGCCTCTTGTGAATAAAGATCTCTCATATTTCAACCTTTTGAAAATTCACATAAACATTACATGTCATCTCATTATGATCTGGGCACAAGGGATTCGATTCTCATTTTGGAAAATATTTCGTCACAACTAAAGGCTGTACTTTCCCTTCCTATGGATTTAATTTTGGTTAGATAAGATGAAAATTTGACACACAAACTAACATTCTACATAGAAAGGCATGAATATCCAAATTAATAAACCAGAATGCTAGAATCAAGATACTAAGTATGGTGGACATTTTAATTATAATGTACTTTGATTATAATCTTCCCTATAAAAGAAATTGCAATTTCACTTTTGTATTCCTGATAATCTTGATATTGCTTCAACTGGTATGTAATATTTTTTATTTTTACCCTTACTTTTTTTTACGCCCAAAGAAACTGTCCTTTAAATGTCAACAAAATGAAAGGACACTGTCATTTTCTACTGGTATTTGTGTATCTACCTGCTCTTGGGGCAAATTTTTGTTTCTAAACTTTCATCCTTCCTGGAGGCATTTCTGTGAAAACAGAAATAAATTTGAAACATGAGGAACATGTTTCTAAATGTATTTGTATAATGTTGGTATATGTACTAGAAATAGAAGCAAATACCCCCAACCCCTACAAGCATTTAAAATAGAGGCAGAGAAAAGCTAGCTGTTCATGGAAAGGAAAAAAAAAAAGATGAAAATCTATACTGATAGGTCAGTGCTGGCAGGAGAGAGCTGTCTGGGCATGACTCTATATTGAAAATAAAAATAAATTGAAATACGAAACCTTTTTGGAAAATTGCATTCAACTTGTAGTTTAAGAGCAAAATTTCTAATCTCTTTGGCTGTGTGATCTAGGGATATGGAATTAGGTTGAAAAACTTGTTCCAAATGTCTTGGTCAGTGAGAATTTCTGGACTTGGCTACAGTGATGAGAAGCCAAGTCTAACCTTAATTTACTGGCTGTGAAGCTTAGGAGATCTTATTTGTCTTGTGTACCTTAATGATGAAGGGGGCTATCAGAATGTGATCATAAATATAAAAATACAGGAATAGATTAATGATGATGCAATATAATTCACTAAATGATAAATTATATTATTTTAATATTTCATAGGAAAATCGATTTCTAAGTTTTAGTGTTTTTTTTTGATACCAAGGATTGAACTCACTATCTTGCACTTGCCAGACAAGCGCTTAGTTTTTAAGTTCTTTTAACCTGTCCTTATTTAGAAATTATTTTATGTATAATACATAATTTCATAGTATTTAGGAGAAAACAGTAAAATATAAATTTTAATATAAGTACCATTAAGGGAAAAATGTTAATTAAAATAGGAAATAGAGTTAGAGGAAAATTGGATCCCAACTAGGCAATGTGTGTCTAATAACTGTTACAGTCAGGGTGAGACTTAGGCTTTGAGTGTATTGTAGACATAGCGAAAAAGAGAGATATTTACTGACACACATTTCATTGTTGAAGAAGGCACATACTGCTTCAGGATAGTCTTTGGATAGCTTTTGACATGTCCATGATAAAAATGTCACTTGGAGGCATCATAGAAGCGACACTAATCAACTTAAGAATAAAGTCCTTAAAAAAACCAAAACACTCCTAAATGAAAACAGACACAGAACTTCCAATGAGATAGGGAAGAGGTGTCACAAGCCTCTTTCTTTTACTGCTGTTCTAAATTAATCCAATAACAAAAACAACAACAACAACAACAACAACAACAACAAAAAACCCACATCTTTTGGGCTAGGGATTTAACTCAGTGACTTAAGCACCTGCCTTGCAAGAGCACAGTCATGAATTCAACCCCCGGTACAAACACAACAACAACAACAACAACAAAAATAATCCTATAATGTAAGTTGCCACATAAATAGAACAAAGACATACAATCTAAATAGGTAATTGATGAATTTAGTAGCTCTAATGTTTATGTTTAATGTAACTTAGTTTACAAATAAACAATTTTAGACTACATTTGAGAAACATTTTCATAAAGAAATGTGTTCATTTTTTATTTATTCAAAAATCACTTTGTGCAGAGCAGTACAGTAGCACTGATAGAGGATGTGCAATTTCCTGGATTGTTTATTTCTTTTAAAAATTTTATTGGTACATATTTGGAATGCATGAAGTTTATATTCATCTTAGGAAGTCAATATGGGTGTATAACAGCTTGATTCTTTTTAAAATTTCTTTGCCTTCTCGCCCACCTCCCTCCTTTTCCTCTCCAAAGCCTCTTTCCACGCTTTTATTCTTATTGCTTATTATTACTTGTTTTGGTTCATGTTCATGGCAGATAATGTTTATATTCATTGTGGCTATTTGATAATGTTAGTGACACATTTTAAACCTCTTCACTTTCTTTTCCTATCTTTCTTTCCCTTGTTTTATTCTCTGGATCCCTTCTGACTTTCAAAATACTTATCTCCTTGTTTTCTTCTATAAATTCTTTAT
This sequence comes from Hydrochoerus hydrochaeris, assembly GCA_004027455.1. Classification (NCBI taxonomy): domain Eukaryota; kingdom Metazoa; phylum Chordata; class Mammalia; order Rodentia; family Hydrochaeridae; genus Hydrochoerus; species Hydrochoerus hydrochaeris. The sequence goes on along the minus strand of PVLA01002774.1, from coordinate 92,485 downwards.
TTTGTTCTTTATTTGTCCTTTGCCTTACTCAAATAAGACATACCATATAGTATTTAAGATTGTGCATGTGGTTTATTTCACTTAACGTTATATTTTCCAGATGTATCTATTTTACTACAGATGTCTTGCTTTATCCTTTGTTATAGCTGAGTAGGATTCCACAATGAATAGATACTAGACTTTCTTTACCCTTTCCTCTGTTTCTAGGCATTCAGGTTGTTTTCAGGATTTAGCTATAAATATTTGTATGCAAATATCACTGTAGTATAATGATTTAAACTCTTTGGAGGAAGATACCTAGATGGGAGATTGCTGGGTTGTTTGGAATTTGTAACTGTAGTTCTTTGAGAAATCTCCGAACTATTTTCCATAATGGTTGTAGTAGTTTGCATTTCACCAAAACTGTAAGTAAATACTTTGTCACCACAGCCACAAAAGCATGTGTTATTCTTTGACTTCTTCATGACTGCCATTCTTCTTAGTGTGTGACATCTTATCATTGCTTTAATTTGCATTTCTCCATTGACTAGAGATGATATTGACCATTTTTTCACATTTTTGTTGGCCACTTGTACTTTATCTTCTAAGAAGCATTTATTTATTTCGCATGCCCATTTCTTAACTGGGTCATTTATTTTTGGTGGTCTAGTTTTATTGAGTTCTTCACATTTTCTAGATATTGGTCTCCTGTCTTAGGAATAGATGGCAACTTTTTTTCCTCATTTTCTATGTTGTCTCTTCATTTTACTAATTGATCCCCTTGATGAGCAAGATTTTTAGTTTGATATCATCCCATTTGTTAATTTCTTGATAACAGCACTTATGCCTCTAAGTGTTTTATCTATTTTATCTTCTAGTAAGTTTGTTGTTTCTGTTTTAATGTTTAGATCTTTGATCCATTTTAAATTTGGGTTAACACACAGTGGGAGATATGGGTCCAGTGTCAATCTTCTGTAAATAGGTATCTAATTTTTCCAGCTCAAGCTGTTCAATAGGTTACCTTTCTCCAACATGCATTCTTGGCCTGTTCGTCAATGATCAAATATCTGAATTTATCTGGAGATGTTGCTGTATCCTATATCCTGTTCCACTGATCCACATATCTATTTTTGTGCTAACCATGGGATTTTTGTTTAAATCTCTGTTACTCTGTAGTATAACTTGAAGTCAGATATTATGATACCCCCTGCTTTGCTTTTATTGCCCACGATTGCTTTTGGCATTCTGGGTCTCTTTTGGTTCCATATGAATTTTAAGATTGTTTTCTCTATTTTTTGAGGAATGCTGTTGATATTTTGATTGGGATTGCATAGATTTTATGTATCAGTTTTGGGAGTATAGCCATTTTGGCAATGTTTGCTCTGCCTATCCAGAAGCAAGGGACATCTGTGCATTTTCAAATGACCTCTTCAGTTGCTTTTTTCAGAATACTACTTCTTTGTAGTGACCTTTCATTTCACTTGTATTTAATTTATCTTGATTCTGTTGTGAATTGTTTTGTTTTCCTAATTTTTTTCTCATTAAGTTCATTATTGGTATACACAAATGCTATTGATATTTGTGTTTTGTATTCCATTGCATTGATTAAATTGGTTATTAATTCTAAGTTTTTTGGTGAAATTCTTTATTTCTTCTATGTAGAATATCATTTTATCTGAAAATAATTTACAAATTGATTTTTTCCCTGTATATATCTCCATTACTTCTTTCTCTTGCCTGATTTCCCTGGCTATTGATTTGAGTACTATGTATTAGAGAAGTGGTGATAGTGGGCATTCTTGTCTTGTCTAATTTTAGAGTGAAAGCATTTGTTTTTCCCCATTTTATATGATTTTGGCCATTGGTTTGTCATAAACAGCTTTATCAGATTCAGGTGGGGCTTTTATATTTACTTTCTTCAAAGTTTTTGAAGTTGTGTTATATTTTGTCAAAGGTCTTTTCTGTGTATATTGATATGATCATGTGATTTTTTGTCTTTGGTTCTATTTATATGGTGTATTAAACTTATTGATTTTTGTTTATTGAATATTCTTGCAAATTTGGGATGAAACCTATTTGGTAATGATGCATCATTCTTTTCATGACATGTTGCATTCTATTTGTCAATAGCTTGTTTAGAATCTGTTCACCTGTGTTTGCTAAGGATATTGGCTATAGTTTTGATTATATCTTTGAGCAGTTTTAGAATCAGAGTGATGTAGACTTCCAGAAATGAGTTGGAAACATTCCTTCCTTTTTAATTTCATTGTTCATTTTAAAGAAATATTGGTGATATACTATCCTTAAGGGTTTTGCAGAATTCCACAGTGAATCCACTAGGTCCTGGGCTTTTATTAGTTAGTAGATTACTGTCTCTAGTTTTTTTTTTTCTTTCTATTCAAACCTCCATCAGAAACATGCTTGTTTTTAATTTTGTTTTTTCTTTAGTACTAGCAATTAAACCCAGGGCTTTGCACTGAGCTGCAATTTTAGTTTCCCCCTTTTAATTTGAAGACTGGGTCTTGCCAAATTGCTAAATTGCCCGGGTTGGGCTAAAACTTGTGAACATTCTGCCTCAACTTCCCAAAGTCCTGGGATTACACATATGTATGACTGTATCTAACTTTGTCCTTACTCTTAACTAATGATCTTATTTTGTTCTCCCCCATTATATAGTAAAAACTGGTGGTCAACTTAACACCAGCAGAAATAAATCACCATGGTGCTGAGCCTGGATATTCCACTGAGGAAAGTTGCCAGCATAAATAGGCAAGGAAAAGAGAGGCATGGAGGTGTTGAGGCATTGTGGGTTCTCCTACGTGTTGCTGTTAGAGCCGTTGGTTGTCGTGGAGAAGCCCTGGCCCTTACATCAAGCATTGCTTCCTAGCTCCAGAGGGGAATATATGTGACACGATCTCCAGGATGAACTCATATTGGCTTCCTGGCATGTACTCGACTGTGCTTATCATTAGAGGAGCTCGGGGCCTCTGTGTCACGGAGCATGGCTATGATACTTTTCAGGGAAGCTCTGGTCTTTGTTTTGAGTGTAACTTCTCAGCTCCAGCATAGAACCCTCAGCCTACCAGCACAGCTCCTTCACCCCCCCGGCATAGACTTCCTAGCTTCCACTGCTGACCTTTGGGCCTTCCCAGCACGGATCTGCAAAAGAGACTGGTATGAGTCCTTCTTGTGGGCTCTAGACCTCCAGTTGGACTCCTGGGAGCCACTGTCATGAGCTCTGGGTCTCTAGCTGGACTCATAAAGGACATTGTTGTGGGATCCTGGCCCTTGGTTAAATAGTCTATGTCTTTGATGTTGTGGATAGATTTCCTGCAGTTTCTTGTGTTAAGTCTGGGTGACCATCATAAAATAATATTATAAATTCCATGTCCTGATTTTAATTGTTCTCTTTACAATCTCTGACTACAATATCCCCAGGGAAACTGCAGCAATCAAAAACATTTTCCTCTGGATGGGAGTGATGTTATTTGTTTATAACCCCCACATTATGGAAAGCTGAAGCAAAAATATCACAAGTTTAAGCCAGTGTGGGCAATCTAGTGAGACTCTGATGATGATGATGATGATGATGATGATGATAAAGATAAAGAGGCAGAGGATGTACCTCAGTTTGGAGGTCATAGTTTCAATGCCTAGGATTGAAAAAAATAATTTTTCCCATGTCTCAACCTGCATCTACCAAATTGCATTCATCAGCCACATGCTTTGGAATTCCTTCCCCTATATACAAACTATAATATGGGCCACTGAAAAGTGTATATTTACTAAAAGACATTATTCCAACCTTTTCCTCTTTGTTGGATATTTTTAAGCATGTAGGCTTATTGTCATTAACCCCTTAAAACTATCTCTCCCATGGTGATAAATCTTCTCATTATTGTCCCATTTTTCTGTTCTATTTATAACAAGAATCATTGAAAGTATTTTCATATCCATTTGTGTCTACTTTTGCTTAAGCAGCATCTAATGCTATCAGTCAACCAGATCTGCAGTGCTCAAGGTTACCAATGTCCCCTGTTTTGCTAAATCTAAAGGTCAGTTTCCAAGCCCAGCACTGATCTATTATTTATTATGAAAAATAATTTTAAAATTTCTTTCTTTCATACTCTCCAGATTTTAACAATACTTCTATCATCAAATGTGTAGTTTTTTCTATACCATACATTTCTCCCAATTTTTGAAACATCAACTGGGCATCTTGCATTCACTTAATTCTGACACTAATTACCCAAAGTTCACAACATCCTAGAGGTCAGCGCAGCTCTCCACTTCCGGTGCCGATTAGAGCTATAAGCCTCTGGGACTTCTGAGCAACTGCTTCCCAGTTTGGGAGCCTACTACTTCCACCTCAAGTGTCACAGCTTGTTAGGAGTGTTCACAAAGCCAAGAGAAACACTTACCTATATTGGTTATATATAAAGGATACAATCCAAGAGGAGATTCCTAAAGAGATGTGGAGCTTTCATGCCCCATTTTGCCAGCACCTCAGAATGTTGCCCACTCTGGATGTTCCTAAAAAACCTTGTTTTCTAGAGTTTTGATGTAATTTCCTTTACATAGGGATGGTTAATGAAATCATTGACTATTGGCTCTTAAGTCAATCTACTGCCTCCTTCCCCTGACTGGAGGACAGTGTGTGTGTGCATGCACGTGTGTGTGCATGTATGTATGTGTGTTTGTGTGAGTTCCAGCTCTTTAATGTTATGAATGCTTCCCCTGATATCCAATCCTCAGTCACCCATTAACGTATGCTTATTATTGCCATGAGAGTGCATTGCAGTGAGAGTTGTTTTGAATAACAAGAGACATTCTTTTCACAATTATTACTTTGGAGATATTTTAATTACTGGGGACAAAGCGAAATGTTATAACAAAAGGTGCATCTGTGCCTTTTATCAGGAAGTAAATAGCAAATATTTAAGACCCCTTGAGTAGGAACTAGGAAGGAAGGTAAACTGTACTTAATTCTTACTATTATGCAATGATGGATAACCATTCCCCACTCCTTCCTTCCAGTAACAGGTTTATTGGGCTACTGAGTTACCAAAGTCTTCCATGCTCATTTCCAGTTTTACTGTAGTTCTCTGGAAAGGTTTCTGACACTTATGTTTTTTGGGGACATATTCAAGCCATAGAAATTATCTCTTTGAATTATACAACTTAAACACCTTTTAAGTAAGTGATCATCAATCCTTCCTACATGTTCATAGTTATATGTTTAACCCTCACTATATCTTAACCTAGGGACCATTTATGACTTTCAGAAACTCTAAATGTTATGATTTAATGGGTTTTTTGATAGGGCTCAGATAATTTTTCACAATTCCTTGCTTTAAATTTATTGCCTTTAGAAAAATATATAGCTATTTCAATTATTTCCTAAAGTATTGTTTATGTTTAAAAATAGTTATAGAATAAAAAGTGAATTTTTCAAAAAATAAAGTAGATCATAATAGTGTATGATTTGTATATAGTGTATAATATGATTTAATATATATTTCTGTGCTGGGGATTGCATCTAGGTATGGGTTCTATAGATGGATTCTTATCTTTGTACCAGTTGTGAATTTGTATTAAATAGCCTCTGTAATTCTAAAACACAATAAATGATAATACAGGGATGGATTTTACTTTATAAACAAAACCACACAATATATTGCTATGTATATAATTACATGCTGTCTTCAAATATTCCCTCACTGTCTAATTCTTAGTGATGAGTATTTGTTTAAGTGCTCTCTACAAGAATACAAATAAAATTATGAAAATCTATTGATGAAAGTTCCAGTTAACTGACACAAATTAGAAATTGCAAAGATGTTTATGAAAAATTGTAATGTGCTTTGCTGTTTTACATAATTAAACCTCCTAAGGTATGGTCATCAAGCAATTCTATGCTGTTTTTTTTCTTATGCTGGTTTTCATTAACTATCATTGCATTTATAATGAAAAAGCATATTTTCTACACAGATTAACATCAAATCACTTATGTAATTAAACTGAAGGATCCTAACTTTCAGAAATGCAGATGGGCTGCACTTTTTAATAGCCATCTTGACCTTAAGTTAATAATATATTTCTTCTACTATCCAAATATTTTACTTGATAGCAGTGTAACTTCAGGATTAATTGCTTCAGGAATCAAGATTAGGTATGCTGCTTTGATGTAATGAAATCAAAGAACATCTTGTTAGTGGCTCTATCAATACTGAAATCATCATTTATGAGAATTGTGCAGTTTGGAAGTATTCAGTTTAAGAAGAAAAAGAAGGGCTGACTCTTGCCTTATGTATCTAAATAATGCACTTTTCCCAGTTTTGAATCTTCCCTGTCTCTTGGATGCCATACATGCTGGTCCATGACCTAAGATAACTTGGGTTGAACGATGCTGTAAGATGTTTTTATCACTCTGCCATTATAAAACCATGCCAGGTCATGATGTCTAAGTGATCAACACAAAGCCTGCCATATTTCTTCCTTAAAATACCTTTTTTCAAAAAAAATTAGTACATTTTAGATATACATAATGATACCACTCACCTAGGGCATTTGTAGCGGCACGTGACATATCTTGCTTCTTTTTTTCCTCTTCCCCATCCCTTCAATACCTCTTCTGCTTATTTTAAAAAAGCTTTGTTGGGCTGGGGATTTAGCTCAGTAGCTCAAGGGATTGTCTGAGGTCATGAGGTCATGAATACCAAAAATAGATAAATAAAAAAAGCTTTGTTTCCACTTTTTTTTTTTACTTCTGTTATCTTTTTTCTTGTGTCTCCTCCCTCAATTTTCCTTCTCGTTTGAATATTTTTCCCATTTCCCAATATCTACTATATATTTTTGTTTTTATTTACTCTTCTGGTTTCTCATACCAGAGAAACAATGCAGTATTTAAATATGTGTGTCTGATTTATTTCACATAAAACTATGGCCTCAAGATGTATCCATTAGTTAGAAATGACTCAAGTTTATCCTTCTTTATAGAAGAGTAGTACTGCATTGAGGAAAAAAAATTCACATCCTTATCCATTCATTGGTTGATGATCATTTGTGCTGTTTTCAAGATTTAGCTATTACAAACTGCCGCTATAAGCATAGGTGTACGCATATAGTTGCAGTATCTTTCAGCAAGATATCAAGAAGTAAAATAGCTGGACCAAAAAAAAACTCAATTTAGGTTTTTGAGAAATCTCCACACTGATTTCCATAGTCAATGCTCCCACCAGTAATGGAGAAGGTTCCTTTTACTCACAGTCTGGCCAGCATTTATGATTTGTCATTTTCTTGGTAATAAACAGTCTTTCTGGAGTGAGATGGAATATCAACATTGTTGTAACTTGCATCTCTCCAATGACCAGCATAGTTGAACTTTTTTTTTTTTTTAGTTACTGGGCATTGAACTCACAACTTCATGCTGGACAGGCAGGCTCTTATTCCACTGAGCTAAGTCCCTGGTGCTGAACATTTTTTCATATATTTATTTGTCATTTTTTGTTTCTTCATCTAACAAGTATCTATTTATTTCAGATGGCCACTCTTGGATTGAGACTTCAAAAATGGGAAGGTCTGATATTTTGAGATCTTTATAGGTTGTAGATATTAGTCCTTTGTTTGAGGAACAGCCAGAAAAATTTTCCCTCACATTGTGGATCATCTCTTAAATCTGTTTGTGGTTTCTTTGCTGTGAAAAAGTTTTTAAATGAAAAGAGATCTCAGTTTTGAGATCTTTGTAATATTTCCTGTGCAGTCAGTGTTTTGCTCATAAATTCTTGGCCTTCACTAATATCTTCAGGAGTTTGACCTAGTCTGTATTCTAGCAGATTTAGTATTTTTCAAGTCTACTTTTATTTTTGCCAGTGCTATGGTGTTTTTATCACAGTAGCTTTGTAACATAATTTCAAGTCAGGGATTTTGATACCTCTGTCCTTGCCTTTGTTACCAGTGTTGTTTTTGCTATTCTAGGTCTCTTCTGGTTCCAAATAAATTCTAGTGTCATTTTCTGTAATTCTATTAGATATGCTTGGTATTTTTATCAGGATTGCATTAAATCTGTATAACAATTGTGAAGGTATGACCATTTTCACTATATTGGTTTTTCCCTAACCAAGAATAAGACATATCTTTCCATTTTGTGATATCCTTTTCAATCTCCTTTTTCAGAATATGATAGTTTTCAGTGTAAAGGTCTTTTTGCTTCTTTGTTATACTGATTCCTAAGTGTTTTATTTTTTTCTGATGCTAATGTGAAAAATGTTTCTCTAATTTCTCTCTCAGAGAGTTTTTATTTGTGTACACAATTGGTATAAATTTTTGAGTGTTGACTTTGTATCTAGCTATGTGACTTGAATCTGATTATTAAACCTAGAAGTCTTTTGGTGGAGATTTGTGATTTTCTATGTAGAGTGTAATTTCATACACAAATAATGATAAATTACCTTCTTCCTTTCCTATTCTTATTCCTTTTATTTCTTTTTTACTAATGTTTTCCTAACAGTATTGAATAAGAATGGTGATGGTGGACACACTTATCTTGTTCCCAATTTTATAGCAAAAGTTGTCAGTTTTAGACCATTTAGTATGATGTTGATTGTTGGTCTGCCATAGATAGCTTTTATTAGATTGAGGTAAAGACCATCTATTCCAAGTTTTTGTAGTTTTTTTTTTCTTTTTTTTCCCCCTCTCTTTTTATAACCATGAATGGATTTGGGCTTTGTCAAAAGTTTTTTCCTGAACCTACTAAAATGATCATATGGTTTTGTCCTTGGCTCTGTTAATATGGTATATGACATTTATTGTTTTGCATATGTTGAGCCATCCCTGCATTCCTGGGATAATTCCTACATGGTCATGGCATACAATCTTCTTGATGATTTGTTGCACTCTGTTTGTCAGTTTCTTATTGAGGATTTTTGTGTCTATGACCTTGAGGGGGATTAGCCTGTATTATTCTTTACAGGTTTGAGAGTATTGCTTCCCTTTCAATTTCATCAAAGAGTTTGAGAAAGTGGAAAAAGGTCTTTTCTAAATTTCTTATACAGTGTAGCACTGAATCCATTGGGATTTGGACTTTTCTTTGTTAGTACATTTTTAATTACATCTTTAATTTCATTGAATAGTATTAGGTTATTAATTTTTATGCCTTCTTGATTCAACTTTTGTGGTTCATATGCATCTAGGAATGTGTCTCTTTTTTTCTGTGTTTTCCATCTTATTAGAATAGAGGTTCTCAAAATAGGTGTCTAAAATTTTCTGGGTTTTTGCAGGATATCTTGTGATTTCACTCTTTATTTTAATCATCTGGATTTAAGTCTTTTCTTTCCTTTCTTTGATATGGTTGGGAAAATGTTTGTGAGTTGTGCTTAATCTTTCAAAGAACCAAGTCTTCCATTCATTGATTCTGTGATCGTTTTCCTAGTCTCGACTACATTAATTTCTGCCAATCTTTACAATTTTGCTCCTTTGAATTAACTTTTAACTTGACTTGTTCTTTTTGTTTAGAAGACTGAAGTCAGCATTAGGTTGTTTATTTGAGCTCCTTCTGTTTTCTCGATGTTATTTACTGGTATAAGTTTCTCTCTCAGGAGTGCTTTCATTTTATCCCATAAGTTCCATTATGTTGTATTGGAATTGTTCTTTACTTGTTGAAGTTGTCTAATTTCTTTAATTTTATCTGTGACCCATTGGTTGTTCAATAGAGCATTATTTAATTCCTATGTGTTTATGAAATTCTTTTGGTTTCTTTTGCCATTGACTTCTAATTTTCTTGCACTATGGTCTGATGATATGCATGGGATAATTCCAAATCATTTGTATTTACTTAATCATCTTTCTTGAGCTAGAATGTGGTCTGTTTTGGAGAAAGTCCCATGTGCAGCTGAGAAGAATGTATGTTCTGATTTTTCAGGGTGGAACACTCTGTAGAGATCTACTAATTCAATTTGTTCAAGATTTTGGTTCAGTTCTGATATTTCATTGTTGAATTTTGTCTAGTAGGTCTATTTGTGAGAGTGGGGTATTGATTTCCCCTATTATAAGTGTATTAGTGCTTATTTTATACTTTATATCTGTTAATGTTTGTTTTACATATTTGGGAGTACAGGTATTTGCTGCATATATTTATGATTTTTATCTCTTCTTTTTGGATTGTTCTCCTTACAAAGGTGTAGTGACATTTTTTCTCTCTCAATCAGTCTTGGCTTGAAATCACTTTGTCTGCAAAGAAAACATCTACCTCTGCTTTTTATCCAGGTTCCTTGCCCCATGGAGTATTGTTTTCCATTATTTGAGTTTCATCGCATGAATTTTTTAATTAAATATTTTGTTGTAGGCAGCATATTGTTGGATCTTACTTCTTGATTTATTCTACCAATATTTTGATTAGTGAGTTAGACCATTTAATACTGATGGTTATAACTGATATGTATTGACTTATTCTTGCGATGTCACTTTTCTGTTTTTTCCCCTCTGTTTAATTGCTTGCCTTGCCTGGTGGATTCATTCATGGAATTGTAGCCTTTGTTATGTCTTTATAAATTGTCCTTCAGAACACTTAAGCATGCTGTTTTGGTGGTCATGGATTTTTCAGGTTTCTTTGCCATGAGAGTATCTTCTGCATCAATTTTGAAGGATAGTCTTGCAGGGTACATCATTCTGGGCTGTAAATTGTTTTCTTTTAAGGCTTTAAATACTTCATTTTAAGTTCTCTTTGACTGTAGCATTTATATGAAAAAGATTGCGGTGATACTGATAGGCTTCCTTTATAGTCGATTTGGTTTTATTTTCTCTAATAGCTCTAATTTTCTGTTGTCATGTTGAATTTCTGGAATGTTGATTATTAAATACCTTGGTGCAGATTTTTTTATTATGGCTAATTGGAGTTCTATATGCCTCAATTATCTGTGTGTCAAATTCTTTTTTTTTTTCTTGGAAAATTCTCTGCCATTACTTCTGTGAACAAGATTTTGTGCCTGTCTCCTACTTTTTTATTTATTCTAATCAGTCTTGTGTCATTATTGTTTGCATTATCTAGCAGCTGTCATATTCATTTTTTATAGTCCCTTGCTTTTTAAGAAATCTTTCTTTTCATGCTCTCTAATTGCAATCCTGTCTTCTAGATGTGATATTCTTTCTTCACATTTGTTTTTTCTGCTGTACATTTTTTCAATGGATTTTTTAATTTGATGGATATGTTTTTGACTCTTCATTGATTCCATTTCTTTCCTATGATGGGAATTTATGGTTTCCATCATGTTCCTTAGCTCCTTCATTTATTAAATCTGTATCTACTCTGGAGTCCTAAGCATGCCTTTCATTATGATTGCTATTTCTATAGTTATCTGAGAAATTATTTCTGATTTGATTTTTTTTTCTAGTGCTTCATTTATCTGCTTTGTTACTTTCACTGTTACCATGTCAGAGAGTCTGTGAGCTGCTGTCTCACAGCCTTTGGCTTCAGGTGGTGGCTTTTGACTTGCTCCTCCTCATTGCTTCCTGGGTTTGTCTTTGATAGTTGAAGTCTGGGGTTGCATCTTGCTTAAGTGCCTTTTCATTTTCAATTTTTTTAAAGTCTAATTCCGGGATTAATGTTTTTAAATTGCTTATCACAACTTGCTGTACTGTTAGTACTTAAGAACTCTTAGGAAATGACTATTTCTCTGAGGTGTCTTCCAGATGTAGTTGGCTTTTGGTTTTTAAGTCTGTTGCAAGACTTTACCTCTTCAATTTATGGGAAATGAGAAGTTGTTGCCTCCTTGGACCCTGGTTCTTTGGCACTGCCCTATATTATTGTTTATGACCTTTAGGCAATCTCCATCTTGGCATACCAGAAAAAATAACAGATTAGAACAATTATTTCACCTTAGCTAAGGTAGTATAGTCAGCCATAATGATAGCATTGAACATAACCTAGAAAATGTCAAACTGTGGTAACTATTAATTTACTACTTTTACTTCTATGAACTAGATTTGTGACTGTATAACTAAATCTAAAACAAGCCAAAAATTATATGCAATAAATAAATTCTCTGGGTAGTGATTTTACCCTCAAGGAGAAAACCTAAAAGGGACTGGGGGAATAGAAGAACAGAAGAAGAGGAAGATATTAGAAACAAGGCTGGAGGACAAAGGGAAAAAAAATCCCCACTTCAAGGCATGTGTCCACTGTCACTGAAAGACAAAGTGAGCAGTCAGAGTCCAGATCCATGTTGATTAATCCCAGCAAGTCATCCAGTGCTTTACGGTGGAGCAGTGGACAAGCCCAGCAAGCCTGCATGTTTAGTTTTATTCAAGTTCAGATTTATCTCTGGCTGTAAGGCTGGAACCCAATTTGTTCAACTTGTAACACTGTGTGTCTCTTGCCAGTTAGAACTCAGCTCCCTGCTGGTGCATACTCAGCTCCTTGATCCCCTGCCAACTTGAACTCTGCAGCCTCACCCCGACACTCCAGATATCTTATAAGCAGCAGAATATTGTCTTACTTGGACAATCAAACAATAAAGAGGAGACATATTATTAAAAGAGTACCAAATTATTCAATATTCTATAGATACAATAGTTGATATTTCTGAATATAGCATTTGTACTTTTGGGTACAAATTGTTGAAATATATTTCTTTTGATTTTTCTTCATGTACACAATTCAGGTTATGCTTGCATTTGTCACTTACTGACTTGGACCAATTTCCAGTCCTTGGGGTGACTTCACCTGTGCTTTGAGATTTTCTCCTCTAGGTGGTAGCATAAGGTGTAAACATCCAGAGCTCAGTAGCTGGGTTTTGTGCTAAGACTCTCAAAGACTGCTTAGTGAGATCCTAAATTGCGTATTTCATTTCATATGCTATATACAAAGGAGATTAAGTAGTCATACTTCTCCATTTGAGCAGAAATTTGCCTGTTAATGACAAATGACTTTGTATTTAAGCACGAAGTGATATAAAGCTGCTATCTCATAGTGTTTGACAAATTCAGGATTATGTTTGTGCCTAGATATGGAACCTTGCTCATAGGACCTAAGAAAGATGTTTCTGTTGTTTCCGTGGCAGCAATTTAAAGTTTTTGCATTTTAATTTTCACTAATATCTGTTTTTTGGTGTATTCTGAGGATAATGACAGTCTTATTCTTAGAAAAAGGCAAATGTCTGCTAAAAATCTCAAGTATACCTTGAGAAACACTCTCAACTCAGAATCAAGATCTCATTTCCAGGCAATTCCATATGAAAGCAGATAGACAGAGAGTAAAAGCTTACTTTGGTTATCTCTAAAATTTTCTACCTTATAGATTGCTTTTCCCCAATTTTAAAATGAGAAAGGGAACTTTTTTCCCTTCATCTGTACATATATTTTACAGATGAGGAAAATAATATTCAAATATACTGGATCACTTTCTCAAGGTTACTCCATAAATATAAAGTCAATATTCAAGAGAAAATTAAAAAGGAAAGAAGAAGGGAGAGCAGTTGTTATATAAGAAGGTTATTCCTGGAGTACGAAATGCTTCCTAGCTGTCCTACTGAATCCCAGCCTCTAGGGGCTCATAATTGGTGGTTGGCACTAGATTCTTCCTTTGCAACCTCTCCTTCTCTCCTCTCATTCCTCCATCATCCTTCATTCCTTAATTCCTTCTTTTATTTTCCTTTCTCCTCTTTTTCTCTCTTCCTCCTTTATCCATCACTTCTATGCCCTGAGTGTGAAATTGACTGTCATTCTTAAATTAAATTGTACTATCAAATAATCTTGAAAAATGATCATTTAATATCTTTGAATATTATTTTTCTTATGTAAAAATTTGTACTAATAATATACTTTTACTATATAGTTGATGAAATGCTATATGAATAAGTCATTGCATACCATTTTCCTGCACATAATATCATCCAAATGTTAATAAACTTTGTTTTTATAGTAAAAGGTGAACAAATCATATTTGTTAGTGTATGAATGTTATCTAGACATTTTAGTATAATTTTCCTTCTGTAGTACATGCATATTTATTTTAAAGATTTTTTTACTTATAGTTTGTCAGGAATTGAAGATCATCTCATCTTCCACAAATTCATCTATTTTACAGTTGATACCACCACAGGCCAGGTGCTTACCTGGGCTCCACAGCTGCGGTGAAGATGGAGAGACCCACTTCTGTTTCTGGCTTTATCTGGAGCTGAACAGTGGGCCATTTTTTGAATATTTTCATGGAGTAGAGACTTAATTTTCTGATGAGACTGTAAGAAAATCTTTCAACCTTGTGAAATTTAAGCAGAGAGCTCATTTGGGGCATTCCAGTATTCCTGAACTCTAGAGTATGAATTTCAAAGAGAAGAAAACAAAGACAAATTAGTTAGAGCTAGAACATCTGGAGAGATGGACTTTTGCTTCAATCACTGCTCCTCGAATGCTATATGGACCTATTGAATTGAATTTCATGCACTTTGTTTTCTTTAATGTTTGTGTGACAAGAGAAGGGAGAAAAGGAGAGATTTGAAAGAGAAATTAGTACAGACATTTCTCAAATATGATGAGGTCACAGCCAATGAACTCATCATAAGTTTCAAATATAGCATGTGGGAAATGCATTTAATGCATCTAATTTACATAACATCATAGTTTAACCACAAAGAATATTATAGAGTATTGGTGGTGAATCTATGGCATTCATGCTGAGCCTTGTTTGATACTGAAAGCTCAAAAAGGTCCACTGTCACACTGTTATAGAGTTGTTTCTCCTTGTTATAGAGTCACTGGGAACTACAGCTTGCTGCTGCCACTCAACATGCAGGGAGCATAGTACTCTCATCACTAGTTCAGGAGGGTATCAAAATTCAAAATTTCAAGTTAAGTTTCTACTGAACGTGAATCACCTCTGTGCCATCTCTACTTCTATATGCACTATCACAGATGACAAGAGTTCATTATTTTATATAGCTGAATAGTGTTCCATTGTGTATACAAAAATAATACAGGTTCTTTATCCACACATCATTTGATGGATATTTAGATTGTTTTAGAGATATTAAATAGTGCTGTGACAAACAAGTGGATGTACCTGGAACTTACTTATTTGACTTCCTTTGGGTAAATATACAGAAGTGAGATTGCTGATTCATATGACTATTTTAACTTTTTGATGATATTCCATATACTTTTCCATACTGACTGCAATGATTTACATTGCCATCAACTCTGTACAAAATTTCTTTCCCCATATTTTCAGTGGCACTTGTTAACTTATTTTTTTCATAAAAGCTATTCTTATTAGTAAGAGATGATATTGCATTTTGGTATTATTTTATATTTTCCTGATGATTAGTAATATTGAACACTCTTTCATATCCCTCTTAGCCATTTGTATGTTTCCTTAGAGAAATGTCTACTCAAATCTATTGCCAATTTTTTAAAACTAGGTAACTTCCTTTTTTCTCTGTAGAGATTTTGGAGATACTTATGCATTCTGGATATTAGCCATATATATTTTTTCTCCAATTATGTAGGTTATCTAATTGTGCTAACTATTGTTTATACTGTGCAAAAATGTTTTAGTGTTATGTGATCCTATTTACTTATGTTTGTTTTCTTTGTATTTGAGGAACTGTCTAAAAAATCCTTCCTCAAACCAATGCCGTGAAGAATTTCTAGTGTTTTCTTCTAGCAGTTACATCATTTCATATTTATTTAATTTTTTATTTAAAAAAGCAAAACAGAAAAAGGGTAGAAATGATATGGAATTTCAAAAAAATTAACATTAAGAAATCATCACTAGTTGATAACTACATATTGTTATCTTAGAGGTAGATGTTCAATTACAAAATCAAAGCATAAAAAATGAACAGACAAACAATGACAGCACAAACTGTTCTGTTTGATGAACTATCAAAAACATAGTAGTATGGTGTCTGTCTTGCACAGTTAAATATACATACAGTTATATGTGTATATTTACAAGTTTTTCATTCCTTTCAAACACTTTCTTTCCCTTTCATTATTACAATATCTATTATACATTTTGGACCCCATTATTCTTTTAGTTTTTTATTATTATTTATTTTTTACACTAGAGAGACAATATGATATTTACAGATGTGAGTCTGATTTATTTCACTTATGAGGATAGTCTCAGTTGCCTCCATTTATCTTTAAAAGCCTCAAGATCATCCTTTTTATAGCTGAGTAATATTCCATTGTATAAAAATATCACATCATTTTTATTCATTTTGTGGTTGATGGGCATTTGGGTTGCTTCCAAGATTTAGCTATTACAAATTGTACTACTATAAACATGGGTGTGCATATATCACTGTGACACGACCTTTTCAATTTTTCTGGGAAAATACCCAGGAAGGAAATAGCTGGATTGAATGGGACTTCCAATCCTAGTTTTCTGAGGAATCTCCATACTGATTTCCACAGTGGTTGCACCAGTCTACACTGCCACCAACAGTGGAGAAGTGTTCAATTTTCCCCACAGCCTTACCAACATTTGTAATCAGTTGATTTCTTGAGGGCAGCCATTCTTTCTGGAGTGAGATAAAAATCTCAGTGCTGTTTTAATTTGCATTTCTTGAATGACCAGTGACACTGAAAATTTCTTCATGTATTTATTTGCCATTTGTATATATATCTTCATCTGAGAAATGTATGTTCATCTCAGATGCCCATTTTTGGAGTGGGTCTTTGAATTTGAGGGGCTTGGTGTTTTTTTAATTCTTTGTATGTTCTAGATATAAGTCCTTTGTCTGAGGGACTGTTGGCTAAAATTCTTTCCCATTCTGTAGGTTTTATTTTCACTTTGTTGGTGATTTCTCTTGAAGTACAAAAAGTTTTTAAAGAGGTGAGATCCCAGTTGTTGATTCTTTGAAGTGTTTCCCATGCAGTTTGCATTTTGTTCATGAGCTCTCTGCCTACCCCTGTCTTCAAGATTTCTACCTAACTTTTCTTCCAATAGATTTAGTATTTGTGTTTTAATATTTAAATCTCTGACCTATTGTGACTTTAATTTAGTGCATGGTGATATACATGGGTCTAGTTTCAGTCTTCAGCATGTGGAAAGCCAATTTTTCCAATATCATTTATTAAAGAGGCTATCCTTTTTCCAGTGAACATGTTTAGCCCCTTTGTGAAATATAAGGTGGCTGAGTGTCTTTGTAGTTGTATTTGCATCTTTGAATCTGTTCTATTGATCCTTGGGTCTGTTTCTTTGCCAATACCATTCTGATTTTATCACCGTGGCTTTGTAATATAATTTCACCATGGCTTTGTAATATAATTTCAAGTCAGGAATTGAGATGTCTCCTGCCCTGTCTTTTTTGCCCAGAATTGCCTTTGCTATTCTAGCTTGCTTCTGTTTCCAAATGAATTTTTCAAATTTTTTTTCTAGATCTGTAAGGTATGTCAATGGTATTTTGATTGGAATTGCATTAAATCTGTATAACAGTTTTGGGATTATGACCATTTTCACAGTTTTGGTTCTTTCTACACAAGAACAAGGGATATCCTTCCATTTATTTATTTATGTATTTATTTATTTATTTTGGTGGTACCAGGGATTGAACTCATAACCTCGTGCTTGCCAGGTAGGTGCTTATGCCACTGAGCTAAATCCTCAGCCCTATCCTTCCATTTTCTAATATCCTCTTCAATCTCCTTTTTTAGAATAGTATAATTTTTAGCACATAGGTCTTTTACATTCTTGGTTAGGTTGATTCCTAAGTATTTCATTTTTTTTGGATGCTATTGTTAAAGGTGTTATTTCCATAATTTTTCTCTTTGCAAGTTTGTTGTTTGTGTACAGGAAAGCTATTGATTTTTGATTGTTTATATTTAAATTTTTAATACATTTTGATTTGATTTTTGTAAGTAGTGTGATAAACTGGGGTATCTTCATTCTGGCCTTATTCTTCATAAACACATGTGAAATGAAGGTGCAGGGGAGGAACTCTGTAGGTGATCCAACTTGGAAACTATTCGTGTTAGTTTGGTTCATTGACACATGAAAGAAATTCACTGAAGAATAGAAAAGAAGGAATGGCTCAGAACCTATACTATTTTGAGTATGTTTGATAGACTTCTATGACGTTCCTCCAGCATTCCACCTTCTGACATGCCAGTTCTCTCCTTGAGTGCCAAAAGAGCTTGTGAATGTGAGGGAATGTCACTCCATGTTATGTTAGTTTATCTGGCGAAAAGATTACAGTTATAATCTAAGTAATTACAATTGTAAATGTAATTATAATAGTAAATGTAATTAGGTTTGACTAATACAAATGAATTGGGAGAATAGTCCCCACATGACAGCATGCAGTAAAATGAAGAGTTCAGTGATGCAGCTAGCTGTGGTTAAAACAAGTCCTGCCACAAAACCATAACAAATTTGCAGTGATCTTCCAAAGTCAGCTTGGAACACAATTTAGCTCACATTCTGACTTCAACCTTGTGAAAATTTAAGCAAGAAGTGAGCTATTACAGATCACCTCAACTACAGAATATGAGGTTATAATAAATTGCTATTGCCTTTTAATTTTTTATTTAAATAGAATAAAACAATAAAAACAATCATACAGAACTTCAAAACAAGATAGTACAAAAGTAACAATGGTTAATATATTGCACATTGTTATCTTCAGTGTAATTGCTAAGATTTCAAGATATAGGCATGCTAAGTTAATCAAATAATACAAGTACAAACTTCTTTTGAATGAACTAAAAAAATAATATTATAATTATCTTAACTATTGTGTGTGTATTTATTTATTTATTTAGTTTTCTACTCCTTCCTTATTTTCTCCTTCCCCTTAACCCAATTGTTCTTTCTTTTTGAGTAGTTTCCTCCCCCTTCACAATATCTATGGTACATTTTGGATATTATTAACTATTTGAGTTTCTTATACTATAGAGATAATAAAATCTTTTCATATGTGCTTCTGATTTATTTCACTCATGAGTACAGTCTTAAGTTGCAGCCACTTATAAAAGCTTCAAGTTTATCCTTCTTTATAGCTAAGTAGTACTCTATTGTATAAAAATACTACATCTTTTATTATCTGTTCCTCAGTTGGTGGGGATTTGAGTTGTTTCCAAGATTTAGCTATTAAATTTGTGGTGCTATAGACATGGGCATACATATTTTGGTATGATATGATGTTTTTCATTCTTTTGGGATAATACCCAGAAGACAAATAGCTGGACTGAATAGGATGTCTAATCCTAGCTTCTGAGAAATTTCCATACTGATTTCTTCAGTGGTTGTGCCAGTTTGCACTCTCATCAACAGTGGAGAAGTGTCTTTTACTTCACAGCTCCATCAGTATTTGTTACTGATTGATTTCTGGATGATGGCCATTCATTCTGGGATGATGGAATCTCAGTGTTGTTTTAATTTGCATCTGTCAAGTGACCAATGATTTTGAACATTTTTTGTGCACTTATTTGCCATTTATATTTGTTCATCTGAGAACTGCATATACTTCTCAGATGCCCATTTTTGGATTGGGTCTTTGAATTTGGAAAGTCAGATTTTAAAAATTCTTTATATGTTCTAGAGAGAAGTCCTTGTCTGTGAGAAAGTTGGATAAATTTTTTTTACAGTCTGTGAGTTGTCTTTTTACCCCATTAGTGATTTCTTTTGATGTGCAAAAGCTTTTTAATAAGATGAGATCCAAGTTGTTGATTCTTTGATGTTCTTCCCATGCAGTTTGGGTTTTGTTCGTGAACTTTCTGTCCATATGTCTTCAAAATTTCTACTTACTTTTCTTTCCAATAGATCAACTGTTTCTGTTTTAATACTTCGATCATTGATCCATTTTGACTCTAGTGCATGGTGATAGACATGGATCTAGTTTTAGTCTTCAGCATTGAAGTGGGTTCAATAATAAATACAGGAATTTAAGCAGCCAAGTTGAAAAATTTTGGGATTTTGTTAGCTGAGTTCAGTAACCACTGACAAAGACCCCTGTGTCAGAGTCAGATTGAGTGGCTCCAAACTGAAAATCTCAAAGCAAGACATCCTGTTGGAAAGAATTTAATTAGAATCTTACATTTATTTTGGTTGACACCTGTATCCTGCTTCCTTGTTGAGCAGGTTAATTTTTTTCTCTTTTCAGTCCAATTCATTCTGATTATCACATTGGGTTTGTACCTTGAGTAATTTTTCACTCTTCTGGATCAAATACAGGGCATGTGTCAAATACAGGGCACAAGATGGCATCAGTTATGCCATGCTACAACAAACATATGGAAAGCCAGTTTTTCCAGCACCATTTATAAAAGGACTATCTTTCTTCCAGAGAGCATGTCTGGCCTCTTTGTAAGAATAAGGTAGCTGAGTGTGTTTGTAGTTGTGTCTGCATCTTTTATTATGTTCCATTCATCTTTGGGTATTTTTTTTTTGCTGGTAATATGCAGATTTTATCACAATAGTTTTGTAGTATAATTTCAAATCAGGAATTGTGTTGCCTCCTGCCTTACTTTTATTGCCCAGAATTGCCCTTGCTGTTCTGGGTCTCTTCTGTTGCCAAATGAGTTTTTGGAGTGTTTCCTTTAGATCTGAGAGGTTAACTAAAAGTATTTTGATTGGGGCTGAACTAAATCTGTACAATAATTTTGGGACTATAACCATTTTCACAATATTGGTTCTTCTTTTTCATGAACAAGGGATATATTTCCATTTTCTGATATCTTCTTCTATCTCCTTTTTCAGAGTGCTGCGGTTCTCAACATAGAAATATTTTATTTTCTTATTAGATTGATTCCTAAGTATTTCATTTTTTGAATGCTATTGTGAAAGATGTTGTTTCCCTAATTTTTCTCAGTGAGTTTGTTGTTTATATACAGACATTCTTTTAATTTTTGAGTGTTGAATTTGTATCCAGCTATGCTATTGAATTTGATCATTAAGCCTAGAACTCTTGGTGGGGCTTTTGGGGTTTTCTATGTAGAGTATCATGTCATCTATGAATAATGTTAATTTAAATTCTTCTTTTCCTATACTTAAAACTTTTTTCTTTCTCTTGTCTAATTGCTTTGTCTAATGTTTCCAAAACTTTATTAAATAGGAGTGGTGATAATGGACATCCTTATCTTGTTCCTAATTTTACAGTGAAAACTTTCAGTTTTTATCCATTTAATATAATGTTGGCTATTGGTTTGTCATAGATGACTTTTATCAGATTGAAGTAAAGACCATCTGTTCTGATTTTCTCTAAAGTTTTTATCATGAATGAGTGTTACACATTATTGAAAACTTTTTCTGCATCTATTGAGATGAGGAAAGCTTTTTTGTCTTTGTCTCTGTTGATAGGGTATATTTTATTTATTGATTTGCATATGTTGAGCCATCCTGACATTCCTGGGATCAATCCCACTTGTTCATAATGTGTAATCTTCTTGATGTATTGCTGAATGCTGTTTGCAGACAATTTATTGAGAATATTTTCATCTATATTCATTAGAGAGATTGGTCCATAGTTCTCTTTTTTGGAGGGGTATTTTTCTGGATTTTTTATCACAATAATAATTGCCTCCAGGAATGAATTATGGAGTATTGTTTCCCTTTCAATTTCATTAAAGAGTTTGAGGAGTATTGGAAGTAAGTCTTCTTTAAATTTCTTTTAAAATTCATAAAATCCAGGTCCAGGTCCTGTAAGGACCTGTACTTTTTTTGTTAGCAAATTTTTAATTGTAATTTCAATTTCATATACTGATATTGGGTTATTCAGAATTTTTATATCTTCTTGATTCAGCTTTGGTAATTCGTACTTGTCTGGTAATCTGTTCATTTATTTTGTGTTTTCTATCCTATGTGAGTAATGATTTTCCAAGTAGGTATTGATGATCCTCTGAATTTTCACAGGATCTGTAGTGATTTTGTGCTTTAAATCACCAGAGCAAAGAACCTGTCACCAATTGAGAATTGGTATGCAAAATGTTTCCCCTCAGTAGGGTGGTTTCACCCTGTGGTGGGGAGATTTAGGAAGGTTTGTGCATAAAACAAAGATAATTGGAAAGGAAGTAGAAGCAAACCTGGGGGACAAAGGATGATCAACCAAAGCTTGGGAAACTAAATAAGAGGGTAGAAAAGAAAGAATGAAGGAGTATTTGAGAAGCTATCTGAGCTTGTTCTCTGGGTTTGATGGATGATATTAGGGTTCTGTGGCTGGAGTTTCTCCCCAGCTGTTTAGAAAAGAGAGTGCAAAAGGAAAACAGAGAGAAAGAGGAAAAAAGAAAGGAAGAAAAAATGAAAAGAGGAAGGTGAAAAAGAGGAAAAAAAGGAGGCCAAAAAATGAGAGTAAAGTACTAGTTACCAAGTCCTAAGCTTTTCCTTGGGCTGGCTGCCATTGCTGCACTGCGGTGGAAGGAACCAGACACTTGAAT
Source organism: Hydrochoerus hydrochaeris (assembly GCA_004027455.1). Classification (NCBI taxonomy): domain Eukaryota; kingdom Metazoa; phylum Chordata; class Mammalia; order Rodentia; family Hydrochaeridae; genus Hydrochoerus; species Hydrochoerus hydrochaeris. The sequence continues at coordinate 70,135 of PVLA01002774.1, read as the reverse complement.
TGCTACTGTTTTAGTTTGTCAGCTTTCAACACCATAAACTAGGGAACATGTAGTATGTAAAAATTTTATGCCCTTTGCATGTTGTATATGTATTTTGTTATGACTTGTACCTAGTGAATCCAGAAACATATCTGATATGTAAATTGTCTTGAGTTTTTTGCCCCTAGGGATGTGGAAAGGGGCAGCATAAAAGATGTATGACACATTTAATGATAAAGCCTGGAACCAGTTATTAAAACCAGACTGAGTTCTCAAAAGGCACTGAAATAGAATCCTATAGCACATCCTGGATAAGCAAATGCATATAGTAAATATTTATTTTGTTTTTATAAAAAAATATTCTCTCAGCTCACAGTACCCCATCATTTCTTGTTTATAGAGGAGGACCTAATCTTTTCTTTTTAAGTCTTTTCTAATTTAGCAATTAATCTCTTTGGAAATCATTCAAATTTAAGCACCTGCTTCATGCATTTGTATTCCTGATTTATTCATTCACTCACTGATTCTACCAGTATTTATCATTGTCACATCCTATTCTAAGTTGTGGGACTGCTGGAGCAGAGAGGACATACAGATCCCTAGCATGTGACCCAGGTCTTATGATATGATGTTTCTATTAACTTTCAAATAATTACAATTGTCCATTCCTTTTAACTCCATCAAAATGGCCTCATTAGTATTATTACTATTACTTGTTGCATCTGATAATTAGTAAATTGATATTCTATATAGTACTGTTCATGATTGTATGTATGATAGAATCTGTTGCACTCTGATAACTTAATAAATTCCTTCTCTAGTCTTTAACGATATTCAGGAAGTGAGAGATCCTCTAATAATTGTACTACTGGCTTTTTTCTTTTTCTTTTAAATCTCCTTAGGCACTGGACTTAGCTTAATTATTTCAGGAAATTTTTAGGTGGTCTAGCTTAATTATTTCAGGAAATTTTTAGGTGGTCTAATGTCTTATTTTGAAACAAAGAAAGCATTATCTGTTCTTCCTTGGATTTAAGCCGTAAGACCCAAAAGGAAAATAAAACAATAAGCTTCCACTTTATGTCCCATTCCATCAAGATTTGTCAAGCAACATCAGCTTAGCTATATGTATCATTTTTGGCATTGTTTCATAAAAAGTGAAAGATATGTACTTAAAAAGGAATCTAAAAGGTGTCTATTTTTCATTCAGTGTATTTGCTGACCCTGTTTGCAATTTACTGATTGTATTTGTATTGATTCTAATGGATACATTTATTATGTGTCCTTTAAACTTATAGATTTGAAGACCAGGAGAGGAGCTGAAAGCATTCACCTGAGAGTGACATTTAAGATTAAAGAGCTATGCTCCTCACTGGCATCTGAAGCTGAGCATTGAGCTGCGATATTTCCTGGAGAGTTAACAAAGCATTCTGTTGAAATGCTCTTTGCCACATTGTTTGCTACACAATTCCTGAATGGAACTGAACTATAAAATAGAACTAGAGAGTAAATGCAGTAATGATAGCTTGCATGATAAAACCTGAGATGTTGGTGGATACATCAAGGCACTAACAAGTGAAAGATGTGTTTATTTTATAGCTTAGAGTTACAAATGAGATACTAAGAAAGGAAATGAAATATCTTCCAAATTAGCATATTATAGAAAATCTCTCTCAAAGTCCATGTCTCATCTATATCATAAGATGTAGAAATACTGATGTATTTAATATTTAATAAAAAAAATTTTAAATGCGGTTCTCTGGAGTGGTCAGTGACCCTAAATTGGACAAAGGAAATAAATTACAGTTCACTGGAAATGTGTTATGCAAGATAAATTGTTGAACTTTAAAACACTAATAAATTATATTGTTCTTAATTGTATCTTTTAATCAACAATGAAGTGGTTACAGTAGAGTTTAATTTATTGAGTGTTTTGAATAGAAAATTATATTTTCTTCAACTCTCATTTATATACAGAGCACAAAACATCTGAAAGTGAAAGTCATCTTACATTTAAAACTGTCCTATTATACAGAGGCTCCTTAGAAAACCCAGGGATGTGACAGTGATGATGGTTTACTTGTCTCTCATTTCTGCATTTTCTATTCTTGGCTTTTACTAAGGCACAGGATGTTGGTTTAAAAAGAAAAGACTGTATCTAAGTCACTATCATTCTGCTTTGGCTCGTGAGTGTAGTTTGTTCTGAAGCTAGAATCACAATTGGTGTATTCTGCAAAGTGGAACGAGTTAATGAGAACTTTTACAATATAATTTTTTTCCATCCGATTTTCCATAAGGTAAATCAAACTGTACTTTCCCATGTCCCAAAGAGACTGCAGAGTTGCACACTGTATTTTAGGATGTTTAATTGTTTGCTAGACATTGCAGTTCTTCTGTAATAGTGCTTGTGATGTTTGAGACAAGTCCACATTCTAGAAGTGCTTCTGCCAATGTGACTTTTTGAATAAACTCTAATGGCAGCATTGTTGAAAGCTATTATGAGGAAGCCATCAATGTCCTAGATGTGAATTACAGACAATAGGAAAGCGCTAAGAGCATGTAAGGAGGGAGACGGAGCCTGTAGTGGGGCTGCCAAGTCTTTCATGTTCTTAAATATAGTGAAATATAGCTTCTTTTTAAAATTTCTCTACTTAAAAGCAATAAACAAACCAATAAATCTTTACCTCATACAATTTTCTTGCCTCTGCATGGCACCTACATTCATTTCCTCCATCCGGTTTAATAGCTTGAAGCGTACTTTCTCAGCAACTTGTCTAATCTCTCCTTTTATCATTTTCCTCATAGTCACCAGCCACCTTGTGCTCCCGATAGTTATATCTCAAAATCTTGAAACTTGTTTTCCTTATGACCCTGCCCCACTCTGGCCCGTGTCAGAATGTCCCTTTGGCCTGTCACATACAGGGAAAAGGATGAAAAACACAGGTCTGTGTGCAGGCTGACAAGTTACACAGCAATCTCTTTGTGTGGAATTTGTGATGGGGGTGGGGGTGCTATAGCTAACTTTCACTGTGTGAGTGGTTGCTAAACTGCTCTTATGATGAATTAATCAAATCCTGATTGTAATCTTGTGAAGTAGATTCTGTTATCTTCTTCAGAAATAAAAAACCTGAGGCACAGAAACATTTTATAATTTGCCATGATACATGGGGTTAATAAGTGGCAAAGTCATGACTATAGGTTAGATGATTGCCAAACAGCTGTTCTCAAATGTTACCTCTAAAGCTTAAGTTTATTTAAACAAATGCTTAATTTTCTTCTTAAAATGTCATGAGTGTGTTGAAAGGGAAGAGGCTGTGTGTGTGTGTGTGTGTTTACCTGTCAGCTAAGAATCTCCACATAGACACTTGTTTTCAGACACACCAAAACTTGGAAATTTGGAACACTGAAATTTGACAATAAATTAACTAATTCATCCAAGGATAACTTATGATTCTCTAGTGCTATGAGGTAACATGGCTATTTGCTATCTTACTATGAGTTTTGTAATGATTCCAACATGCTTTAAATTGCAACATTTGAATAAAATTAACTATACCAACAATGCCCTGTACATTTTGTTGTATTTGCTTATTTATGAATAACTTAGTGAAAAAAATTCATTTATGGTGCTAACTCATTGACTCATCCTGGAATTCTTAATTCCATCCAGAGCAGCTGTTCCATCAATGATTGTTTATACAATTTTCCCACAAAACATTATGTTTTTTGTAAGAAATAATTTAGCATTGAGAGTTTATCCCCTCTGGTCCTTTTTTTTTTTCCATTGGCTCACAAGAAATTTTTCAATGTGTTTCTATTTTTAAAAAAATCTATGATATACAAAAATACAATGAGCTTGATGCATTTACAACATCTGGATTTTCATCAAACTTGTAACAGTTATCTCACACTGCATATTTATTCTAATATTGCTTCTTTCAATTTTCATCATTGTTTTCCATGTATTGTAGCAGTGTTGGCTGACAAAGGAACTCAGTTTATTTTGTCCTCACAATTTCATGTATTATTTCAATCATTTTTACTGCATATGAAAGAACAAGTGTTTTCCACATCTGTGGGATTTTGTCCTTTATTTTTAACAAAGAAGCTTCAGAAAAGGACACAAAGCATTTATAATTGTGCTTAGTGGGGTTTTGGAAGGTACTGAATTATTATTGACTAAGATCCTGGGAAAGGGAGTTTTCATGTTATTGGTATTTAACCTTAAAATTAATTACTGTTAATGTCTCACAACGTACACTTAGAGAGTAACACAGAACAAATGATAATTGGCTTTACTTGATGCAAATTTTACCTACTTGTTATCAGATCTAATTATTTAATTATTGATTTTTAGTCTCACAAAAAGAATTTGAACCAGGATGATATAATTATCACATCTAATAACGTTTGCTATTAAAGTGTGTTTCTATTATTAATATTTTTAAAGCTATGATTTCTTTTCAGATATCTTTTAGAAGCAACTGCTATTTGCAGAATAATTACAGACTATGATATAAGGCATAACTCCACAAAATTGGGCCCAGGCAAGCTCTTTATATTCCAACATTCCAAATTAAGCCAAAAGAGAGGTCATATTACACACACACCACCTTGTGTGAACACTCCACGTAACATAAAGTTGGAGGTGTGAAACTCCATTTTAATTTATATAGTAAACATTAGTAGAATTCATCTTTCCCAATTCATTTTAGATAAAAAACTGTAATCAGAATTTCTTACTTGCTGTTTAGGAGAGTATTTTCTGCTGAAAGGAGGAATGGGCATTATAGCCCATAGGGGTCAAAATAGCTTCTAAGCCTGCATCTTTCTTTGTCTTTAACCTTTGTAGACATTGTATTGATGAGGCAAAAGCTTCACAACAATAAGCAGTGCATTGGGCCTGGTGATAGAAAGGTAGGCCCTTGAGAATGTGCCCTCAGGGGGGATCTTGGGATCCTTTATTTCCAGGTTCTGTGTGGTGAAGATTAATCCCATCACCTTCACCACTGGCATGAAGCTACAGGGCCAAGGGGGGATGCACTGAAACCTCAGGAACATGAAACCTAAGATCGAGGAAAGTTTTTCTTTCTTTTAAACTATGTATTTCAGGAATTTGTTGCAGTGATTAAAAAGCTGACAAACATAGGTACATATGCCACTATAACTAGTCACTATAACTAGTCATTTGAATAAGGTGATCAATGAAAACCGCACATATCTCTGATAGTAAAGTTTCAGTGAAATTACTCTTTGGAAGCACATGGTTTTAGTATATTTTCATCAAATATATAGGTTTTTTACACTTTATTTTATTTAGTAATATTAATTAACTAGTTTTATTTGTTCCATATTACTATAAAGAGGATTCTATACTACCAGTTTCAAATCATCTAGGAAATAGCTAGTAAGTATTCCCTCCCTTTCACTGGTTATGACACAAAATTGAAGTGACTATTAGCACATACTGGCTGGAGCTTCTGGAACAGTTTTATTGAGAAACTGTCTCTTCTGAATCTTTATGCTGGTCCTGTTTATAACTATTTAAGAGTGACATCCCGAATAATATATGCTTTATAATACAATTATAATACATAATATGAGAGGTGGAAAAAGACTGATATTTTAGACAGGGTAGTGTATATTATTTTACTGACTTCACTGAAATTCTATGAAATGAGACATTGGATTAAGTATGGAGATCCAATCATTCACTTTAGTTGATATTTTTTTCTGGAGTTTCTGAAGTTTCTTAAAATATAATTATAGAACCCTCAAACCCAAACTTACAATATGTAATTTATTTTCAAATTATTAGGCACTTAACTGATTCAAAACTTTTTTCATGTTGCTCTCAACCTTCTGATTTTTTTAAAATTTTATTTTACAGAGAATAAAACAAAAGAGGACAGAACGCAGATCAGAACAGAACAATACAAGCAACACAGCACTTCATAACAAGACAATTTGATATGAACAGTAGCTACCATAATATCTCTTTCTTTGAAATAGTTGAGCATAGCTTCATAAACAATAATATCAAACATAACAAAATATAATAAAAGCATTCAAGAGAGTGAAACTATTATGAGGCATTCTGAACCAAATAACAGAAAATGAACAATGGCTACTATAATACCTCATTTTCCATAAAATTTTTTGTTTATATTATTACTCATATTAAAATCCAGTAAGATACAACATGATAGAACCAATGGTAATAGAAGAACAAAAGCATGGTAGGACTTCAAAGCCAGATGATATTAAATCAGTAACAGATGACATAGCACTTTTTAAAATATTTTTTTATTTAAAGAGAAAAAAACAGGAAAAAGGTAGAAATATTACAGAATTTCAAGAAATGATAAATAGTAAGAAATCACTAGTTGATACATTACATGTTGTTCTTTTAGAAATAGTTATTCAAGTTACAGAATTAAAGCACACAAAGTGGACACTAAAGCAGTGAGAGTGCAAACAGATCTGTTCAACAATCGCACAAGAACCTAGAAATATGGTCATCAATCCCACACACCCAAACATACATGCAGCTATATCTTTTATAGATCTTCCTATTTCTTCTTTTTTTACAATACCAATTATACATTTTTAAAATTTCATTTAAAGAGAAGAAAAAAGAAACTAAAGAGAAAAAAGGGTAGCAACAATACAGAATTCTAAAAGAAAGAAAGAAAAATGAGAATGAGAAAAAGCCCCACCAAGAAATCAGTAATTTATAAATTACATACTGTCATCCTGGATGTAGTTGTTCAAGTTACAAAGTTAAAGGGTACATAGTAAATATTCAAACAGTCAGAATACAAACAGTTCTGCTCAAAGATCCAACAAAGATTCAGCAATATGGTCATCTATTTTACACTCTCAAGCATACATGCAGTTATATCCCTTAGAGCACTTTCTTTTCCTCTCTTTTTTACAATAGCAGTTACACATTTTGGTTTTATTACACTTGTAGTTCTTATTTATTTTTTACACTAGAGACACAATATGATATTTATAAATATGATTCTTCTTTATTTCACTAATGAGGATAGTCTCAAGTTGTCTCCATTTGCCTGTGAAGGCCTCAAGATCATTCTTTTTATAGCTGAGTAATATTCCATTGTATAAAAATGCCACATCTTTTTCATCCACTCTGCAGTTGATGGGCATCTTGGTTGTTTCCAGGATTTTACCTATCACAAATTGTGCAGCTATGAATATGGGTGCACATATATCACTGTGATATGAACTTTTCAGTTCTTTGGGGAAAATACCCAGGAGGAGGATAGCTGGATTGAATGGAACTTCCAATCCTAGTCTTCTGAGAATTCTCCATCTGGAATTCCATAATGGTTGCACCAGTCTACATTCCCACCAACAGTGGAACAGTGTTGCTTTTTCCCTGCAGCCTCGCCAACAATTGTTATCAGTTGATTTATTGATGGCAGCTATTCTTTCTGGAGTAAGGTGGAATCTCAATGCTGTTTTAATTTGCATTTCTTGAATGACCAGTGCTGGTGAACATTTCTTCATGTATTTATTTTTCACTTGTATATCTTCCTCGGAGAACTGTGTGTTCATCTCAGATGCCCATTTTTAGAGAGGGTTTTTGAATTTGGGGGGCTTGATGTTTTTCAATTCTTTATATATTCTGGACACAAGTCCTTTGTCTGAGGGGTTGCTGGTTAAAAATTTTCCCACTCTGTTGGTTTTCTTTTCACTCTGTTGGTGATTTCCTTTGAAGTGCAGAAACTTTTCAAAAATGTGAGATCCCATGTGATGATTCTTTGAAGTGTTTCCCACGCAGTTTGCATTTTGTTCATGAATTCTCTGCCTACCCCTATGTCTCCAAGACTTCTACCTACCTTGTCTTCCAGTAGATTTAGTGTTTCTGTTTTAATATTGAGGTCTTTGATCCATATATACTTTAGTTTTGTGCATGGTGATATGCATGGATCTAGTTTCAGTCTTCGGCATGTAGAGAGCCAATTTTTCCAACACCATTTATTAAAGAGACTATCCTTCTTTCAGTGGACATATTTAGTCCCTTTGTCAAATATCAGGTGGCTGAGTGTCTTTGTAGTTGTGCTTGCATGTTCTAATCTGTTCCATGGATCCTCAGGTCTATTTCTTTGCCAGTACCAAGCTGATTTTACACTGTGGCTTTATAGTACTGTTTCAAGTCAGGAATTGAGATGCCTCCTGCCTTGCTTTTGTTGCCTAGAATTGCCTTTGCTATTCCAGGTTTCTTCTGTTGCTAAGTGAATTTTAGGAAGGTTTAACTACATCTGTGAGGTATGTTAATGGTATTTTGATTGGGATTGTGTTAAATCTGTGTAACAGTTTTGAGTGTTTGGCCATTTACACAATGTTGGTTCTTTCTAGCCAAGAGCAAGGAATATCGTTCCATTTTCTAATATCCTCTTCAATCTCCTTTTTCAGTGTAGTATAATTTTCAGCATATAGGTCTTTTACATTTTTAGTTAGGTTGATTCCTACATATTTCATTTCTTTACATGTTACTGTAAAGGGTGATATTTCCATAATTTCTCTCTCAGTGAATTTTTTGTGTACAGGAATGCTATTGATATCGGAGTGTTGACTATGTATCCAGCTACACTGCTAAACTTGTTTATTACCTCTAGTAGTCTTTTAATGGAGTTTTTTGGGTCTTCTATATAGAGTATCATGTCATCTGCAAATAGTGATAATTTAACTTCTTCCTTTCCTATCTTTACTCCTTTTATTTCTCTCTCCTGTCTGATTGCCCTGGCTAGTGTTTCCATAACTATATTGAATAGGAGTGGTGATAGTGGACATCCTTGTCTTGTTCCTGATTTTAAAGTGAAAGCTTTCAGTTTTTGTCCATTTAGTATAATGTTGGCTATTGGTTTGTCATAGATGGCCTTTATAAGGTTGAGGTAGATGCCGTGTATTCCTAATTTCTGAAGGGTTTTTATCATGAACCTGTGTTGGACTTTGCCAAAAGCTTTTTCTGCATCTATTGAGATGACCATGTGGTTTTTGTTTTTGGCTCTGTTGATGTGGTGTATTACATTTATGGATTTGTGTATGTTAAACCATCCCTGCATTCCTGGAATGAACCCCACTTGGTCATGATGTATAATCTTCTTGATGATTTGCTGCATTCTACTTGCCAGTATTTTGTTGAGAATCTTTGCATCAATGTTCATTAGTGAGATTGGCCTATAGTTCTCTTCTTTGGTTGGATCTTTCTCTAGTTTTGGTATCAGAGTAATACTTGCCTCCAGGAATGACTTAGGGAAGATTGCTTGCTTCTCAATTTCATTGAAGAGTTTAAGGAGTACTGGCATCAAATCTTCTCTAAATTTCCTGTAGAATTCAGCGGTGAATCCATCTGGACCTGGACCTTTCTTTGTTGGTAAGTTTTTAATTACATTTTCAATTTCAATAGCTGATATTGGGTTGTTCAAAATTGCTATATCTTCTTGGTTGAGCTTTGGTAGTTCATATGTTTCTAGAAATCTGTCAATTTCCTCTATGTTTTCCACTCTATGTGAGTAGAGATTTTCAAAGCAGGTATTCATGGTCTTTTGAATTTCCATGGGATCTGCAGTAATTTCTCCCTTTTCAGTTCTTATTGCATGAATTTGGGTTTTTTCTTTCTTTCTCTTGATAAGGTTAGCTGGTGGTTTGTCAATTGTGTTGATTCTCTCAAAAATCCATCTTTATGATTCATTAATTCTTTGTATTGATTTTTTAGTTTCAGTTGCATTGATTTCTGCTCTAATCTTTACACTTTCTCTCTTCTATGAGCTTTGGGTTTAGCTTGCTCTTCTTTTTCTAGATGCTTGAGATGGAACATTAGGTTGTTTATTTGTGCTCATTCTGTTTTCTTGATATGACAGTTTATTGTTATATATTTCCCTCTTAAGATTGCTTTCATTATATCCCACAGATTACAGTTTGTTGTTTCTATATTTTCATTGAATTGTAGGTATTGCTTTATTTCTTCTTTAATTTCATCTGTAGCCCACTGCTTGTTCAAAAGGCTGTTATTTAATTTCCATGTATTTATTTAAGTTTTACAATTTCCTTTGCCATTAATTTCCAATTTCAGTGCATTATGGTCAGATACTATGCATGGTATGATTTTAATACCTTTGCATTGACTTAAGAATGTTTTATGGGATAATATATGGTCTATTTTGGAGAATGTCCCATGTGCAGCTAAGAAGAATGTGTATTCTGATGTGGTTGGGTGGAACACTCTGTAAGCATCTATTAAGTCCAATTGCTCACAGGTATGATTCAGTTCTGTTATTTCTTTGCTGACTTTTTGTCTAGTTGATCTATCTCTTTGTGACAATGGGCTGTTAAGATCTCCTGTTATAATTATGTTCTTGTGTATTTGGTTTTTCATGTCCATTAGTATCTGTCTTCTATAGTTGGGTGCTCCTGTATTTGGTGCATATATATTTATAATTGTTAGTTCTTCCTCTTGAATTTTTCCATTAACCAGTATGTAGTGACTTTCTCTATCTCTTTTAATCATTTTAGGTTTGAAGTTCACATTGTCTGCAAATAGAATAGCTACCCCTGCTTTTTTTGGGTTCCTGTTGCATGGAATACTGTTTTCCATCCTTTGACTTTTAATCTATGAGTTTCCTTTTGGGTCAGATGTGTTTCTTGTATACAGCATATTGTGGGGTCCTGTTTCTTGATCCATTCTATCAATCTATTTCTTTTTATAGGTGAATTGAGGCCATTTATATTTATGGATATCACTGATTTGTACTGGCTCGACTTTGCCATATTATGTTCCAGTTGTTTCTTTCTGCTTTTCCTCTTATTTAATTGCCTATCCTATGTGGATGTTTCTTTCTGTTGTTGATTTGGGGATTGGGGTCATTTTTATCTCCATCTAGTATGTCTTTCAGTACTCTTTCTAGGGTTGGTTTGGTGGACATGAATTTCTTCAATTGTTCTTTGTTATGGAAATATCTTGTTTCTCCATTAAATTTGAATGAAAGTTTTGCTGGGTACATCAGTCTGGGTTGAAAATTGTTTTCTTTCAGGGCTTGAAATGCCTCACTCCAAGCTCTTTTTGACTTGAGGGTTTGTGCTGAACAGTCTGCCATGATTCTAATGGGCTTTCCTTGATAGGTGAGTTGTGTCTTCTCTCTATCAGCTTTTAATAGTCTGTTTTTATGCTGTATGTCTGAGATCTTAATTATTATGTGTCTGGGTGTGGATTTATGTTGATTGTGACTGGTGTTCTATATGCCTCACTTATCTGCATATCAGATTCTTTCACCATGTTTGGGAAATTTTCTTCTATTATTTATTTACGTACTTTATGTATGTTGTTTGCCCAGACCCCTGTATCTTTGCTATTGCCCATTATTCTTATATTGTTGCTCGTGGCATCATCATGAAGCTTTTGGATTGTCATTTCATGCTGCTTTGTTATTTTTAAAAATTCTATCCTTTCCTGATCACTAACTGTGATCTTGTCTTAAAGGTCTGCAATCCTATCCTCAGCTTCCTTTAGGCAATTTTGTATACTTTCAATAGAATTTTTTGTTTCTTGGATGTCTCTTTGAGTTTGTTTCATGAATTCTGCATGTTTCCTATATTGTTCATTCAAGGTTTCAATCAGTTTCCCATGTTCATTTATTTTTTTCTCTAGTTCTTCTTTAGCTGCATTCAACAACTCCTTTACTAAGGTGTTATTTCTATCTTTACATGGGAGAGTACTTCTAATTTGATTTGCTCTATAGCCTGATGGAATTGTTTTTTTATTTCACTGGCTATCTTTTCAGAGATTCCTGGTTTGTTACTTTTGTGGTCCTCTATTTCAATGTCTCCTATACTTGCTTCTGGTGAACTATATGTTTGAGACTGCATTTTGCTTTTTTGTTTTGTGATTTTCACTCTGCCTGGTGTTTTCTATTTGTAGAAGGGGATCACACACACTCTTTTCAGACACACCAAAGTCTTACAGTTAGTTGGAGTGGGTTTTACTATTGGCCCTATTTATCCCCTATACACCTCTATTTTAGGAGTATGCTCACCACATTGATACAGTCAATGTGGTATTGTCCAAAGTTTACCACCTGGGAGCAAAGTTACAAATTTTCTCACACTAACTGGATCCTGCTAAGATCTTCTGATGTTCCAGGTGGGAAGGCGGGTCCATCTGTAGCAGTCCAGGGCAGGTTTCAGTCTTGGGCGGGCCTCCTTCATCTTCCTGGTGGCAGGGCAGACCCACAGGGAAGGTTCCGGGTAGCCTACCCCTGAGGCGGGCTTGCGCTGAGTTCCAGGTGGCAGGGCAGGCCTTGGTGGAGCTTCATGTCAGCTTTCCCCTGATGCAGGCTTCTGCTGAGTTCTCAGTGACAGGGCAGACCCACCGTGGAGGTTCTGGGCAGCTTACCCCTGATGCAGCCTTCTGCTAAGTTCTTTTTTTTCAAATGTAATAGTAAAACCAACTACCACTTTCAGTTTTCAATAACAGTATTTTAAGAATAAAATTTATCATTTCTTTTACCATGAATGACTCAGGCACTGAAGGGCTTAACACTGACATATAAAGAACAGTTAAAAACTGGATCATAGTTTGTGGAGAAGAAAATAAGTGAACATCATAGGCATATTATTCAGCCCTAAGTGATAGAATTACAAACCACACAAATTAAAACTTATAGTGTAAGTTTAATAAGAGGAGAAAATTTCTTACAAATAGATAAAATATAAATCCATAACGAGCTATAGAATTATTGCTCACTTTTATTATATATTTTACATAGCTTTTGATGAGAAGTTATATTTATAAACTTAACTTTTATCATTATGTTGCTCTGTGCTGTTCCAGCTTTTCTGCAGTGAATTTTGTATATCTGATGTGCCAGTGCACATTAGAACCATACATCCCCATGCAGCACAGATTAGAACTGGGTCAATGAAACTGATGATAGTGCTGTTATGCAAAATTATATTTCAGATAATGGCATTAATCAATTGCACTGATTTATCTGAATCACTAAAATTGAAGGGCTTAAAATTTTTCTTTGTGTTGCCAAAAATCAAAGTAATCAATGGGACTTTGGCACTAGTTTTGAATTTTTATAACTTGGAAAAAATATGAAGCAATGTTACTAGAAGAGATGTTACATTTCTTGGGTTTTTGACTTCTAAAGAAATATTATAGTCAATGGTCAACATATTTTACCATCTTCAGGCTGAAAATATTTCTAAAAGTTGCATACATACTGAATATGTATTGTTAATTTTCTAAACAATATAGTAAAGCATTATTTATATAGCATTTACATTGTATAAAGTATTATATGCAATTTATAAATGACAAAGTTTAGGGGAGGATGTGACTAGATTACAGTATTTACACATAATTGTTTCAATAAATGTGATTGGTTTGAATTTATTTTCACACATTGATTCCTTGAAATAGCCAAATAATGAAATTTTAAAATTCAAATACTTCAGAAAGTATTCTAAAATTCGTATATTTTGCAGAATAAATAATGTTTACTTTAATGTTCATGTATCAGAACAAAATGTTTTATACTTGATTAAGATAGTAGTTACTGTTATAGATAACTTCATTTATTTTTATATACTGTTTTAATTGTTATTCACATAAGATATTAATTCATAACATAAGAAGACAGTAGGGTCTGAATGTAGTTTTTGGAAACCCTGAATAGAGAAGGAGAAAATGGGATTGATGTTTTTAGTAAGTAAGTAGGTCAAATGTAGGGAAGAGAATACTATTAAAATATGTTTTAAAGTTCACTGCATTTTGAATAACTGACTTTGAAAAATGACTCAGAAACTTGGAATGTGTTGTGTGCTACACAGATGCAGTTATGCAGGCACAGGTGGAAAGTCCATGACACTTATTAGGAAGAAAACAAACAGTTCTCACGGCCCTATAAATCATGGTTCAATCTGAGGGTCTTTTTCTGATTACAAATAAGTTTATAAGGAGTAAATGCTTCAGTTTTCCAATAATGTTCGTTAGATATATAAATTGAAATGTCCTAAATAAACTAAAGCCTGTATAAGGAAGCAACTTACTTGATTACATAATTATCTCACACTGGAGGCCTTTGGAAAATTCTAGCTTGTTTATTAAGAACAACACACATAAGAACAGATTTTTTATGATGATAAAAAATAGGTTCTTATTATTTCCAATTTGTCCCATTATTCTACCATGAACCGATTTTTTAAATGCATAAGTTCACTCACACTGATCTGTATTGGTAGTTTTCTTTATTCTTTTTGTTTTGTAAATTGATTTCTAGAATTTCCAAATTCCTAAATTTTCGCCCTGGTGAAAAACAAACAAGCATGGTATCTTCTCTTAAAGGAGTAGAAGATAATGATGAAGAATGTAGATCCTTGCTTCTCTCCTACACCTAATCCTGCACACACATTACTTGGATTTTCAACACTCATTGTAAAATGGATATAGCTCCTAGATGTCCAGTTATAAAATGGGTGCTTCAAAAACAAAACAAAAATGAATGAAAAATAATGAAGCAATGGTCTCCTTTTTGTTTCTCAAAATCTTTATTTTTTAGTTTATACCCTCTCTATTATTATGGTTTATGTCAGATTATTTTTATGAAATAAAATAAAATAAAATGAAATAATGAAATAAAGTGGAGTGTCCGTGTGTATGCATACATCTGGGGTGGGGATAATGTTAAGTATTAGAAATGCTCCAATGTCACTTCCTTTATTTTAGTAACTAATATCATGACAGCACTTTTTAGAACTTATATATAGAGTGAGAATATTAAATATCATTCTCTTACCATTTTTCAAGAATATAATATATTGTCATTAACTACCATCACCATGATGTTAAATGTTCCCACCACAGAAACATAAACTATATAAGGTAATTAATATTTTAATTAGCAATATTTAAACATTACATGTTGTATATATACTTCAAAACATTATGATGTACACGATACATAAAATTTCATTTGTTAATTTAAGGTAATTTTAAAAATTAGTTATGATTCTAAATTATGTTTGTGTTTTTTTTATATATTTCAATATATCTGAGAACAACCTTGAAACTCTGTTTTAAGTACCTGAGTCAGGATTTTACCTGATCAAGTATTGTATCTTTGCCTTTCATAAATTCTTTCTGAGATTGATGGTATTTGAGTACTAGAAATGAATTAGACTAGAGCTTCCCGAGATGGAACAGGTAACAGAATCATCTGGAGATCTTTGAAAATCAATTTTTTTGGGTACTATCCTCAGAGATTCAGGCTTTGTGCTTGAAATGGAACATGAGAGTTTGCACATGTGAACACTTCTGGATGTTTTGATGTGGCCAGTATAGAAACCACATGTGGAGAATTAAGACAATTAGAATACATGATGCTCCTTGAAAGTGCCTTTATTTGCAGTGGCCCCCAAAACCTTTAAAGCAGCACTGTGACTGTATCAGAAGCTTCACAGTTGACTGGGATGTTTGCTTTGGCTGCAACAGCCTTCAATTGTGAAGTGATCATAGATAATTCTGTCTTCACACTCCTGTGTAGCCCTCCTCAGTCAAGTCCATGAGAAGCCCCTCTCCTACTACCCATTAGGACTCTACTTAAGCAACTTTCCATGAGGTAACCTGTACACTGTTGCCCCTTATGTTGTAATAATGTCACCTAACTTCAGAGGAAGGTTCTGCCTGTGTTTTTCGCATTTCTGACTTCAACAGAGCATGCCAAACTGTGTAACACAAATGGCTACTAGTGCCAAATGTGGCCGACAGATAGATTTGGCGATACTAAAAATGGCTCGCATCCAGAAAGCAATGGATAATTGCTGAGAGCCACCATCTTTGGTGACTAGAAGAGTCTCCATGGCCCACCAATAATTGCACTCTTGAGTAGTAAAGGTTGGACTGTTAACAGAACAAAAGAGCCACATTTTATTATTGTATGATTTCTATTCAAATTGAACAAAAGAACTCTCAGCTGATTCATAATGTCTTAGTGGTATGTGGGGATTTACTCATTAGAGGATCTTATACAAAAGGACAATGGTGATGGTTAAATGTTCATCCTTTGTGGAACTAAGAATCCCCTGGCCAGTGGCAGAATTACTGGCACAGAATACTTTCTTAGATTGGGTCAAGGTGAGCTCAGTGTGGACTACTTGCCAAATTTGAGTACTCTTTCATCCCTTTATATTCCTTTGGATAAATACCTAGGAACATAACTGCTATATTCTGTTACCTGATTAACTGTCTTCCAAATTGTCTGTGCCATTTGAAGTTTCAATAGAATTAATTTGAGTTTCTGTGGCTTCATAGTATCACCAACGCTTGGTGTTACTGACACTTTGGATTTTAGCAATTCTAAGAGGTGCATATATTTGCAATGTTAAGCATTTCATGCCTATAAGATTTCAACTTGATTCCTCTTGGTTTTTTTGCTGGGCAGATAGTATACTGCTGATAACACACTGTTATCTCCAATATCAGAAGCTTTTTCAGGTTTTTAGTTGAAAGCCAGCTTCAAGACAGCTATGCCAATCAAATGCATCAAGTGAGGTACATGCTATCACAACACCTAAGTTACCTGGGGAACACCATAATTAGTCTAGGGAAGAGGGTAGTGCATGTGCAGAACTGATTTTAGACCTTATTATAATGCATGTAGAATTCATAATATTCAACTTCATAGCACAACATAGAAAGAAGAGAGAGAACCAGGACCTTTGGATTATGTATCTGATTTGCCAGTACTTAATCTGTTAGCCTCAAGCAAGTCATTTAACCTCTGGAGCCCGAGAGAGTTGTATGATATGTTTTATAAGCTCCAAAGGTCTGTGATTCTAAAATCAGTCTTACCACTGCTACACCAGTATAGAACAAGGGAAAGAGAGCCCACATAGCCCATGCTTTGAGGTAGGCATTGTGTTTCATCAAGCAAAAAACCCTCATGAGTTTTCGACAGCCTTTGAAGTGCTTGAGGTTTGTGACAGGTGACCTAAGGTAAGGTTCTTGGGGGAAATGTTGAAAATTTTAAAAACGAGATCCATGCATTTTCACAACTCAGGTATAGGGATCATAGCAAACAGAGCATCTCTCACTAGGTTAGAGAATTTGTGATTAGCAGCCACAAAGCAGCAGGGATTTTGAAAAAGGAGTGAATTACAACCATTTCAAGATTTCTGATATACAGAAATGTTCTGTCACACCGACAGGCTTTAATTTTTTTTTTTTCATATGAGGTGAGGTGAGAATTATATGACAAGCAAATTAAAAACTGAATGAAGTGGAAAGGAACTTGGGAAATGGCAGGGGAATGACAGAAGAAAGGGTATCCTCCATAATATAGGATGATTATATACTGTGCCTGTGGCCAGTGAAATCACCCCCCTCTTTGAGGGTGAATGTGTTACATGATATTGCTGGGAACAAAAGAAGACAGTTAACATTAAGAAAATGAAGGGTATCCCTCAAATGTTCCTGATACGCTCACATCTTTATCTGCAGCTACATTTCCCACAGAGTTAATTGATTGTTCTGGAAAGTCACCAGGGAGCACAAAGCCAAATAGTTATAAGTGGAACTCTGATGATTTTTACCAACTTCCTTGGGTCAGAGAGTTGTCTTTAATGATAATTGCTGGTTTTAATAACTCTTCTTTATTAGAGTAAAGGAAGAGGATACCTGCTCATCCATTAGGCCATTTTAATCTTTCTGTAATGACCACTCTGAACATTTTCCAATGTCTTCATCAAATTATCATCTCTGTCTTCCTGTGTTGGTGGCAGGGTGAGGTCTCATCTCAAAGAAAACAAGCAACAGTAGAATAGCACTAGGATGTCAAACCATTCCACTGGGGATCTAAGTCCTGGGGCAAATCTATCTCCTACTGGCTCAAACACAACATGTTTATTTTTATGTGAATTAGAATATTGGGATGATCAAGTATATAAGCACAGAGTTGTCTTCACCATAGTCTTTATGTGGGACTCAACCATCTTCACAGATGGCTTCTGAGATTCCTCTGGGGGAAATACATATTCAAAACAGAGAAAATAGCATGGGACAGTAGACATGGAACATTTTTAAGGCACAGATCAGAAAGTGACTTATATCTCTTCTCATATTCTGTTGGGCAGAGCTCAGCCACATGTCAATTTTAGTGGCAGAAATCTAGTCCTTGATGGAGAAGCTATTTTTTAGTTCTATTCCACACTACAAAATAACATGCACAATTTTTGGACATTATGTGACCATAACAGTAAAGTATCAGTGAGAATAATTATAGGTTGTGATTCATTATGGATGGGGCATTCTCTATGACCCTTGTTTCAGAAAGTGAAATATGTAAATATTTAATAAGAATATTTTATATGGTGTAGCAAGGATCTCCTTATATGCCTGAGTGAATATCTCTTTCCATGATCACAATATGAAATCTGGGAAACCCAGATCTAATCTCAACCCACCTGGTTCTTTCCACACAGGACTGCATTTATCAGAGAAATTCTGAACCATCTGTCTGAGGAATAGTGAGTGCTGGGGAGTTGTGCCCTTTTTGTGGGCAAATTCTCTTCTTTAGCCATCTACTGTCCATAATAGATAGAAGGAATGGTATATTGCACTTAGACCAAGCTCAAAAGTGTTTCCCATAGTAGACAGTTTTGTTTTTCTTTTTAGCCAATTTTTATTTAGACATTCACACTGACTTTAACCCTTCTTGTTTTGAGCACTACATTTTCCAATGACTTTTTCCCTTCAATGAGACCTCGATAGTCTTTGACTGATGAAGCCTCTAGAATAGAATTAATGTTTCTGCTCCATTCAAAAGACATTGTTCTGTTTGTCAAAATAAAACTTTTATTTATTAACTACTTTAAAAAACTCATAGCTTCTATATTGGTCAATATAGATATGTATTTCCCCTTGCTAGCACAAATACCAGACACCACATCTTGAAGAGGAGGTGTTTATTCAGCTTGTGATTTTGGAAGTTTCAGTTCATGGCTGGCTCCAAAGTAAAACACTAGGGTGGATGTGTGCAGTGGAGCAACAGTATTTACTTCATAGCTTCTAGGAAGCAGCACACAGGATATACACACCTGAGAGAAAATGACAGGGATCAAATATAGTCTGCAAGGTCATACTTCCATCATCCACACAGACACTCCCAGTAATATTCTTTACTAATGCCCAGGTGTCTTTCAAACCAATTAAGTTGATGATCAAGACTGAATGTGACACCATTCACATCATGGAAGAAAATATTTAGCTAATGTAACAGCTAAGAGCAAAGAGATAGGGACCACTTATACATCCATGTTTTCTTGTCTGATTTTATGAATTGTCAAGAAATTAACTCAAAGGATTGTATCTCTAGATTTTAACCAAATGACTTCTTCATCTGTCATTTTAACTGTAACCTCAGTGTTGTACTCAGTTAATGATACACATTTTCACCTGATTTGGCAAATTTGTACAATGCTCCAGCATTGTGAAGGAAGGGTGGAGTATTGTGATCAGTCCTATTCAAAAGCATCTGTTATCACTCAGTCCCACTTTCTGCCTTCTTGGGCCAAATCTGTGGATAGCAATTCCAGCAGCTTTGTGTTTACATATATTACTTTCTCGGAAATTAGAGAACCAGGCACTGTGAACCACTGGAACCACTGGACTAAGCAGTGGAGCCCAAGGAGTCTTGTGGGAGCCTCAGTGAATAGTTGGCCAAGCAGAAGACCAGACGCTACAACCCCACTGGTGATTTACGTTGGCATGAATTGTTCTTACTTAGTAAGGCTGTGACGAGTCCCCACTCCATGCCTGTTTGTCATTTTCTAGGCTGCATTTGATGTTATTGGTACCACAATAGCTGAAAATGAGATAATTGTACTAAACAGCTGTTTATCCTGCTGTTCCATGACTGACATTGACTAAATATTGTAATCCCAACATTACATTTTGTAATCCAAGTGCTGTATATTGTAATCCAAGTATTGTAATCTTTTTTTTTAGTCCTCCTCATAATTCAGAAATTTATATTTGTAATTCCATTGAAAGGTTATTGGAATCCCTGCAAGTTAATTCTAATTTATCACTTTCAATGTAACCAATGGCAAGAGTAAAGAGTAAGATATATTCAAAGTTATGGGCAGCCAGGGGTTCCTAAGTCTCATCCAAGTGAGGATATATAGACAAAGATCCCAAAGCAAGGCCTCTCCCAGAATTTATTACCTTGTGAAGGATGGAGTCATTCAAAGATCCATGACAGTGAGAATAGTGGGAACTACATGAGTAATTTGAGCAGGTGGGAGAAAAGCATCTTTACAGTATTCAGGGAGAATGATATGCAGAAGCATCAGCATGCATGACTCAATTAGGGTAGCATTTAAATGGTTTTACGAGGTTGTTGCTTTAGTTTCTGAGCCCTGAGGAGTTATAGTCACTTAGGCTCATCCCCAGCTGACATTCCTGGAGCTGAGTGCCTTTGCCATCCTGCTGTGCTCAATCTTTTACAGGGAGTATAATGTGAGGAAACAGGAAACTGTCAGGTCAACTTCAAGGATTATGTATCAGTACCTTAGCTAACCTTATTTACATTGCTTAAAGCCAATTGCAGGGAAAAGAAAATAGCATAGCCTGCTCTCTACTTATCAGTATAGGGAAATAAGACTTGATTTAACTAATGTTGCTGCAATTTTTCTGCATCCAAGAAGAGGTGCCCAGGTCATCGTCTACAGCTAAGGGCCACAGAAAATACTGCGGCACAATGCCAGAGACACAAGGACTGGGTCAAGCAAGAAGCAACTTCTCATCTCCAGTACACTGAAGAGGTAGGGTATTCCAACAAACTCAAAACTCAAAAACTGGTTACACCTGGAAGATAACTCAGAGAAGTAGTCATTATCTAATGGTCCTAAATACTAGCAATAAAGCAGCCCAGCACAGGCAATTTACAAGTGCCACGCCAGGAATTAAACTAAAAAAAAGGAAGAAAGAAAGAAAGAAAATGTGAAGACACTTAAGAAGAACCATCACACATCCAGTTTACCAAAGACAAATCCAGGGGGCAAAGAAGTGGGACAATCAAAAAGCCTGTCATCTGACCTCTCTGAAGTGGTAACAACATAGCAATTGAATAAGGTTCTGATAAAAAAATCTCTCAGATAACTGCATAGTTGGTGTCCAAAATGAAGAACGAGCTTAGTGATACTTGAGCAGATACAGACAAAAAAAAATGAGCTTAAGCAAACTATGGACATCATTAATGCTCAGCACAGAAAACAAATAGAACCCATAAGGAAGATTCAAACCAATATCCAGGAAAATAAAAATTCCATTGAAAGTTTTCACAGCAGATTAAGCCAGTGTAAGAGTAGGATCTCAGATACAGAAGAGATGCTTGCAGTGAGTGATCATGAAAAGAAAGGAAATAGCAAAGGACCATGAGAAATTAATCCAGAAGCTGCTAGATGAGACAAAGAATAACTTAAGATTGATTGGAGTCAATGAAAAGGCACGAGATATCACAGTGATATTAAATAAAATTTCTCACAATGAGCAGGGAATATATATAGCTCAGTGATACAGCACCTGCCTGGGAAGTAAGAGGTTATGAGTTGATCCCAAGTACCAAACAAAACAAAACAAAAATTGTTCACAGATGGTATGGTAGAAAACTCCTGGTGGAGAAAAAGAATTTGACATGCAGATAAGTGAGGCATATAGCACTCCAATGAGACATGAAAAAAATACAGCAAGGTATATTATTGTCAAGATTCTAGAAATTCAACACAAGAATACAATCTTAAAAGCTGTTAAAAAAAGAAATAAATCACATATAAAGGAAAGCCCATCAGAATTACAGTGGATTATCACAGAATCATAGTGGATTTAGCACAACCTCTCAGGTCAAAGAGAGCTTGGAGTAAAGTATTTCAAGTTCTAAAAGAAAATATCCTTTAACCCAGATCAAAGCTGATGGAGAATTAAGATTCTCCCATGCCAAAGAATATCTGAGGAAATTTATAACCACCAAACCAGAACTCCAAAAATGTTTTCAAGCACATTCAGGAAAGAAATAAGGACTAATACTTCATGAACCCCAATACAAGGGACCCAACAATTAAATAGAGGGTGGGAAAAAAAGAGGGGGAGCCAACAACTGGAAAATAACATAAGCATAAGTCAATCCATATCACTTATAACCATCAATAACAATGGTCTCAATTCATCAATCAAAAGACACAGACTGGCTGAATGGATCAAGAAGCAAGATCCAGCAATATGCTATATACAAGAATCACATTTAATTCCAAAAGGAATTTGTAGGCCAGAAGTCAAAGGATGAAAACAATACTCCATTGTAAGGAATCCAGATAAAAGCAGGGATAATTATTCTATTGGCACACAAAGTGAATTTCAAGCCAACACTGATTAGGAGAGATAAAGATAACTACATCCTTGTAAAGGGAACAATCCAAGAGAAAAAGATAATAACCATAAATATATATGCAACAAATAGCAGTGCACCCAACTATATGAAACAAATACTAATGGGCATGAAAAATCAAATAAACCCTAATATAATTTTATTGGGAGAACTCAATACCTCCTTCATCACAAAAAGACAGGTCAACCAGACCAAAAAAAAATCAACAATGAAAAATTAGAACTAAACCAAACTTTTGAAAAAATGGGCACAGAGGTGTCTGCAGAGTGTTCCATCCTACAACATCAGCATATATATTTCTCTCAGCTGCACACATGACCTCTCCAAAATAGACCACATACTACTTCATAGCACATGAGTAAGTAAATGAAAAGGAATTGAAATTATCCCATGCATATTATCTGACTATAGTGCAGCAAAATTGAAAGTCCATAGCAAAAGAAACCACAAGAACTTTATAAACACAAGGAAATTAAATAGTGCCCTTCTAAACAACCAGTGAGTTACAGATGAAGGAAGAGATTAGACATCTTTTACAGTTGAATGACAATGACAACACAACATACCTGAACTTATGGGACAGAGTGAAAGCAATACTAAGAAGGAAATTTATAGCAGTAAATGCTCATATTAGGAAAAGAGAGAAAGCACATATAAACAATGTAATTGTGAACCTCAAACTTCTAGAAAAAGAAGAACAGACTAAGTCAAAAGCTCATATGAGAGAGGAAATCATAAAAATCAGAGCAGAAATTAATGCACTGGAACCTAAAAAATCTATATGAAGCATCAATGAATTGAAGAGTTGCTTCTTTGAAAGATTAAATAAAATCAATGAACCTTTATCCAACTTATAAAAAGAGAAAAGAAAGTAGTCAAATCCTTGCAATTATGAAGGAAAAGGGTGAAATCACAATGAACCCAGTGGAAATCCAGAAGATCATCCATACCTACTTTGAAACTTAATCTAAGAAAACGGAAAATGCAGAAGAAATAAAGAGATTGCTAGATACATACAAATTAGCAAAACTGAATCAGCAAGATATAAAAATCCTAAATAAACCAATATCAATCAATGAAATCAAAATCAAATATGTAATTAAAAATCTACCAAGAGAGAAAAACCCAGATCCTGATGGATTCATTGCTGAATTCTATAAGAAATTTGGAGAAGGCCTACCACTGCTACTTTGGAAATTCTTTAATGAAATTGAAAGGGAAGCAATACTCATCAGTTCATTCCTGGAAACCAGCATTACCTTGATCTCAAATCAGAAAAAGGCCCACACAAAAAAGAGAATTATAGGCTAATTTCCCTAATAAACATAAATGCAAAAATTTTCAATAATTCACTATCAGCTAGAATTCAAGAAATCATCAAGAAGATTATATACTATTATCAAGTGAGATTTATGCCAGGGATACAGAAATGGTTCAACATATGTAAATCAGTAAGTGTAATATACTGTACTAACAGTGCCAAGGACAAAATTCATATGATCATCTCAATACATGCAGAAAAAGCTTTTGACAAAGTCCAGCACCCATTCATGATAAAAATCCTACAGAAAATTGAAACAGATGGTTTTTTATCTCAATCTGTTAAAAGCCTACTATGAAACTGTCAACATCACACTAAATAGACAAAAACTGAAAACTCTCTCTCTAAAATCAGTAAATTCAACATAGTTCTGGAAACTTTAGACAGAGCAATTGGACAAGGGAAAGAAATAAAAGGAATAAAGATAGGAAAGGAAGAAGCTAAATTATTGTTATTTGCAGAAGACATGATACTCTACATAGAAGACTACAAAATCTCCACTAAAAACTGGTTGATTTAATAAGCAAATTCTGTAGTGTAGCTAGATACAAAGTCAACACTCAGAAATTAACAATAGCCTTCCAGTACACAAATATCAAACTCACTGAGAGAGAAATCATGAAAAAATACCTTTTTCAATGGCATTCAAAAAATGAAATACCTAGGAATCAATCTAATGAAGGATGTAAAAGACTTCTACATTGAAAACTACATTACTCTAAAAAAGGAAATTGAAAAGGATATTAAAAAATGGAAAGACAACCCTTGCTCTAAGGTAGAAAGAAACAATATAGTGAAAATGGCCATATTTAGAGACAACACTCAGAAAATTCATCTGGAACGAGAAGAGACCTAGAATAGCAAAGGCAATGCTGAGTAACAAAGGCAGGACAGGGTATGTAACAATCCCTGACTTGAGATGATGCTATGAAGCTATTGTGATTAAAAACAGCCCAGTGCTGGGAAAAAAATCCAGATCTAAAGATTAATGGAAGAGATTAGAAGATGTAGAAAAACTCCAAATATCCTAAGCTACCTTATGTTTGACAAAGGTGCCAAGCATATTCCTTTGAAAAATGATAGCCCCTTTAATAAATGGTGCTGGAAAAACTGGCTCTGCACATGCTGAAATCATATTTTTCACCATGCACTAAACTGAATTTGGAGTGGATCAAAGATCTAAATATTAAAACCAAAACACTAAGCCTTATGGAATGTAGAATAGATAAAACTCTTGAAGACATTGGTATGGTTGAAGACTTTATGAATATAATCCCAGTTGCTCAGAAACTGTCACAAAATTAATAAATAGTATCTCATCTTATTGAAAAGTTTCTGCACAGCAAGAGAAACTACCAAGTGAAAATACAACCTAAAATGTGGGGAAAATGTTTGCCAACTGTTCTTCAGACAAATGATTACTATTAAAAACATATAAAGAACTCAAAAACTCAGACCTAACAGATTTTAAAGACCCAGTCCAAAAATGGGCATCTGAGATGAATACACACTTTTCAGATGATACAAACAGCAAATAAATATATGAAAAATGTTCTTCACTGTCATTTTAGAGATGAGAATCAAAATAGTACTAAAATTCAACCTCGCTCCCAAAAGAAAAACTATTATCAAGAAATCATCCTATAACAAATGCTGGAGGGGCCACGGGGAAAAAGGAACTCTTCTCCACTGTTGGTGGGAGTGTAGGCTGGTGAAACCACTCTGAAAATCAGTCTGGAGATTCATTAATACACTAGGATTAGTGGTCCCATTTGACTCAGCTCTTTACTCTCTTGATATTTTTCAAGAAGAATTAAAGATATCATGGTGCAACAACATACATGCATCCATATTTATAGCAGCACAAATTTTGATAGCTAAATCTCAGAAAGAACCCAAATGCTCATCAATAATTAATGGATAAAAAGATGTGATTTTTTACATAATGAAGTACTCTTAACCCTTGAAGGATAAACTTGAGAATTTAATAAGTAAATGGATGCAACTAAAGACCATATATAGAAGTGAAATAAATCAGACTCACATGTGTGAACATCATATTGCTTCCCTAGTGTGAGAAGCTGAAAGAAATAATGTAAGTGTATGGGTTACATTCATTTTTATTTAAAGAAAATTTATCTGGTTTTCTATTAACAATATAAATGTTTTCTGAAGAATAATAATGAAAGTCTCATGAAAGTTATACTCTTGAGTCATCTACAATAAATAAATATATAATATAAATATATTTATATATTATATTTCATATACATTTTTATATTATATATACTTCATTCTAGAATCAAAAAAAATATCAATGGTTTTTTCCAACTACTGATAGTCATATGAAATTTGGAAAAATTCTTGGGAGAAATAAAATTCTAGAAGTTATCTGTAGCTTTCGAAGAACTATTGATGTTGAAATATTGTTGAAAGAAGTTACTTAAAACTTGGAAAAGGTCAAGATGTAACATGCGTATGTATCAATTCCTCTCAGTGAATGCACTGATTATGCATCTTAAGTATATACTAATACTAAAGTAAAAAAATATGATAAAGCATGTGCTGTCTTGGTTTATGAACTGACTTTGTTCCACCATTCTGGAGAAAATGATCATAGTCCTTCAGGGAAGATGGATGCAGGGATCACTTGATATGGAGTTCAGGAATGGAAGTGAAATTGTGTCAGAAGCTTCTGTTCATAAGCCAAGTTGTTTTTGAAAAGAAATTTGTGAATCAAATTTTTACTGTGTTAGAAAGGTAAGAGCGAAGTGTCAGGATTATAATAAATTTGAAATGAGATATGGCCAGTTGAGTCCAAAGGCCATGCAATGGAGTAAAGGAGATTGAAAAGAAATTGAGTCAAAACATTTGTTGTGTTTTGCATTATGCTCAAACCTAAGGTAAATACAGAAGTATAAAACATTTATTTTCTTTAAGATACAAAATTCAGTTGGGGAAATAATAATGTATTTAAAAACAAAATCAGTATACTTTACTATCCATTTTGGAGAACAAGTGTTCTGCACTACCTATTTAATACTATCAATCTCTTAATTACCTAAACTTTAAAACCCCTGCTGGGACTGGCACAATTTACCATTAATTTCATCTTTCAACTCTACACCCTAGTTTCAGATTCCATTTACCTGGTTCTTTTCTTAGGTCCTCAAATGCTCTTTTTTTTTCCTCCCTCCAATTCTCTATGTAATACTGCAATAGAAATTAGCACTAGGATATGGATAACTCCAGATATGATGTTCAGTGGTGACCTGTCTTGAGCTAAGAGCTACTCTCTCCTATTGTCAATCTTGATGAATGCCACTACTGATGCTGTGAACCCATCACTAAGCACCAAGCAGGATTCACAGGGGTGAAGGGAACCAGTTTATGATGCTAGCAAACTCAGAGGAACTAGGTTCCCCAAAGTCTGATCCATGAGCATCTTGTTATTTCTTTATGTAGGAATTTTAAATGGGAAAAAGCAGAATGGGTGTGGTTATGGTGGGGCACAGAAATACTGTACACATGCATTCATGAGATGGTAAACTTACAGTTATTTCACAATCAATTAGAGGTCTCTGACCAAATTGCTGTTTTGCTGTTTGACCCTGACAGTGTCTACAGCCCAGCTGCAGATGAGCACTAAGTCAGAGTAATTGTCTATACCTTAAGGTACCTGGGATGATTCCTGCTCATTCAGTAAAGGCCCTCTCTCCAGAGCATTCTTATATTATAGTAATGTCTTTAACTGTGCTCATTCAGTAAAGGCCCTCTTTCTGAAACATTCCTATATTATGGTAATACCTTTAACTGTGCTAATTCTCTAAGAGCCTCCTCCCCTGGTTTCTGGAGAGTTTCTATTGCTTAAAGACTAGCCTAACTGTCAATATATATTCAATGCATGTAACCAAGCATGCATCCTCACTTCTAATTCTATGGAGACTAAACACCTTTAGGACAGCTGCTTTAGAGGAATTGTCCCTGCAACAGTCCACTGACATGGAAATTCAAGAGTCCACTGCTGTGAAGATTAAATGCTGCCTTCTTATTTCCACAGTGCAAAGAGTCTTCCTTATGGTTTGGTTTGGTTTGGTTTGGTTTGGCTTGGCTTGAGGAATTTCCCAAAACAGTTAGACAGTTGTTTTGTGCTAGTTGGCCATTTTGATCTTAAATTTCAGTTTCCCAAAGTTTTGTTCTCTTCTTGCATCTCTTTTAGATCTCTCCACTCCAAGCAATCCAGGAATTGTATTTGTTGTACCCCGAAAATCAAAGATCAAAAGTTATGAAAAAAAGATAAAGGCCAAGATGTCTTGAAGGAAAAAGGAGTGCTTTAGCTAGGCTGGTACCCAGTGATACAGAGTGCAGGTGGAATTTACACTGCTGTGTAACTGGGTTAAGGATTAGAGGGACTTATAAAGGGAAAAACCGCAAAAGGAGGTTGGGAAGATAAGAGGCAGGTTGTTCCGAGAAACAGGCCCATTTTAGGGGAAAAATTAGCTCATCGGCACATCTGTGCATTCCTGAGGAACCAGGACATCTTGTTGTTTGCCTAGGGTCAAAGCGTGGTGCTTGTGGTTAGGCCTGTTCCGGGGATACAGCTCTGGGGGGGGGGCTATGTTGGGGAATCAACGGGAAACAAAGCACTAGGGGTTGTGCAGGAGACATACAGGAAATACAAAGTTCAATTTAGAACAAAGGCTACGGCACATACAGAACAGAATGGCAGCGTGTGAGTTAGGTTACAACAGTATTATCATTATTTCATTTCTAAAATTGGCTCAAACTTTTCTTTCATGCTTACTACCTATGCCACTCAACATCCAATCAGAGAAGTAGAGTCACATATTTCTTTTCTCTCTCCTTGCTTCCTGCTATTTTCCAGTTGCCCTATACCTCTCTCCCTCTCTCATTTTTAAACAAGGGATTCCTTGGGGAATCTATTTTCTCTCTATAGAGTTCTCTTGTGGGGTCTGTTTCAGAAGTGTCTGTATTGTTTGTTGTTTTTTCCTCTGATGGTGGAGAATGCAGTTCACTGCCAGCTCCAAATGACCACAGTCTTTTGCTGATGCCAACTTTTGCTTGATCTGTTGTTTCTTGCTTTGTTTTGATGCCATCTGTTCCCCACAGAGCACTCAATGACCCCTTTATAACGTAGATCAGGTCATTTCACTTCTCTGAGCCAAGGCTTCCCCTTTCCACTCACATTGAAAATCAAAGTACATCTTGGTGATTTATGAGGCTCTGTACAAGCTCTTAATCACCATGTAAGCTGCCATGTATATTATACAGCTGATATACATTTTATGTACAAAATTAAAACAGGATCATAAAGTGGGCAATGTGTGGGATGCTTTGGTTACTGCTTTGGTAGAGTAGCATCATAGAGAGTGGCCATCTGGCAGAGACTCTGAGACTGCTTAGGAACTTCTGAAGCTCCTTATCGCCTTCCCATCTTAATTTTAATATTTAAAGTCATGTCATCTAGGGTTTTCTTTTATTATTTAATCAGATATTCATAGAAAAGGAAGTGGGTTTTTTGTGAAATCAGTATTCTTGTGTATCTCTAAATAATTATTTAAAATTATTTAACTAGATATATTTAAAAGGAATTCATATTTGGCTACTCTCTATCCATGTTTGTCAAGAGGAAACTGTGCAACATTCCTGTTAAAGTGCAACAGGAGCATCCACAGTTTTTAAGCTGTAGAGAAGGTCATAGTCATATCGCCCTTCTCTGCTCATTTAAAAATTACTCATATGCTTTATTTCTTTAAACAAACATCCTAATTCCAAAATAATTGGTCACAATTATCTTTTCTCTCTTCATATGTCTGTTCCTAATGAGGTCTTCAATGGGAACAACAATTTGCAGAAAATGATTGTTGCTGTCGTTTGCATGTGACTATTGTTCAATAAATTTGTTGCCTTAAAAAAGTTTTCATGTTTTGTACTTCTTTCCATATTCTACTTTCCAATATATACTTTTAAGAACTGATGACTAAAAACCAGAAAAATAAAACCTTCAAATAAAGACTATTATGATGTGCTTACTTTGTAACCATTGACAGTTTTAAAATATTTAGTTTCAAAGATTTTAATACGAAAGATTTACTTCTATAGTTCAATGAGTGAACTAATCAACAGGCAAGAATTAATAAAGAGCAAAATAATATATTACTAATAAAATATTTATAAGGTAGAATTGGTAAGTATGTTAAGAACTTGTTTTTGAAACCTTATTTAAAATGGATAAGTTTTGACATGCCTTGTCAAGGAAAAAACCTTACAGTTATTTAAATGAGGTAATAAGAAAGGAAGTATGATGGTTAAACTTAGCTGTGTCAACTTGATTGACTTGGGGGCCACCACATGATTAGTAAAGTGTTCTCTGGCTATGTCTGAGTTGGTGGTGAAAGCATGTCTTCACATGCTGTCAACTGTCACTGGTCCTTTTCTCTTTGCCAAAGTTCCCTGCTCCTCTTTCTAGCTGCCATGAAGTAAACCACTTTACTTTGCCACATTCTGCAATGATGCCTCCACCTTGGAGCCAGCTGATCATAGGCTGAATTCCGTGAAACCTTGAACCAAATTAACTGTCTCCTCTTTTGTATTTTGGGTATCATTATTGTGTCCAGCAGCAGGAAAGCTGACTAATGCATGACATCTATAGTTTATAAAAAATAAAACCCTAAATATTTCTAAGACAGATAAAATTCTATGCAAGATTTAAAACAGTTTGAAAAAAAATAGCAATGAAATACCTAATTGTGTCAAAATACATAATTTGCATAAACACAAAGTATAACATTTTATATATGGAAACAATTTTAACTTATATAAAATAACTTCAAGGGCCAGGAATTTAGCTCAATGGCTTAAATGCCTGCCTTGCAAGCACGAGGTCATGTTTGATCCCCGGTCCAAAAAAAAAAAAAAAAAAAAGAATTCAAAAATTATGGTTGTCTCAATGTTTTTACAGGTTAAATTTTTCAAAATTTTCAGAATAAATCTGTTTGCATCATATTCTACAGGAAACACATAAATTATCCATATATTTACACACATATATAAAAATGAAAAAAGTATTGTATACTCATACATTCATTGCTTCTTATTGGAAATCTACTTGTAAAAATCGTGACTAGTCTGAAAAAATGGTTATGACAGTATATTAAAAGAACAACACATTTTGGTTGGGTTTTATTTCAAAAAGAAATAGATGGCTTAATATTAGGAAACATACCACAATCATGAAATCAAAGTTAGAGATGTGAAGTGACTTTAGTAAATAAAAAAGATAATCTGTGATAAGACAAAATTAAGACTTTCAGGCTTCACTTGTAAACATAGAGCTAGAATCATTTCACCTTTGGTGTAATGAAAAAAAGACACTACAAATTAATGAATTTTATTGAAGCAATGCAAAAATTGAGGTCACAGAACAAATGATTCATTTGACCTTTAGAGAGAAAAGCACCTGATCTCCTACTTTAGAAATGAGGAAAAGAATAAATTAAGCAAAAAGTAGGAGAAAGTGAAAAATTAACATACATTCTAGCAGTAACCAGAACCGAAGAAAAAAGCAGAACCAAAAGCTATTTCCTTGAAAAGATTAATAAATTTGATAAAGCACTTGCTAGACTTCCCAAGAGTAGAGAGAGAGAGACAGAGAGACAGAGAGACAGAGATGGTGACAACACAAAATATCAGGAATGAAAGAAAGGCTATAACTTCTGAGCCAATGTTTGTTAAAATGTGAAAAAAAGTATAATAAGAACAACTGTAGTTTAATAAATTTGAAAACTTGTTTGGGATGGACAAATTCTCTAAAAAAATGTCTAAATCTCACTCAGAAAGTATTAAATAACCTGAATGATTTTATACCTATTAAATAAAATGTATGTACGAGGTATATTTAAAAACCTTCTAGGAAGTATGGCTCTAGTTCTAGATGGTAAAGTCTGTCAAACATTAAAACAAAACAAGTGAATACTAGATAAGTATATGAACTGGTAAATTTGTTCAACTAATTCTGTAAGCAGCCAAAATTATTCTAACATCAAAATCAGGTAAAGACAGTGTTAAAAAATTGAGATAATGCAGAAACCTCAACACAGAACACAGGAATCCTCTACAGTATATTAGAAAATCAAATATAAAAAGGATTATACACCATGACCTTGTGCAGCTAATCCAAGGAAATGTAAAGGAATTTCAGCATTTTAAAATAAATCATTTTAAAATAAATCAATGCCATGTGGGGGAGAGTTTGTTAAAGTCAACATTCATTCATGATTTAAAAAAAAAAACCCTCTGTGCAGAACCAATGTAAGAATTTCCTTAACCTAAAAAAATATAATCATAACAATTCAATTACATCATTCTAAATGTATGAACTGAATGTTTTCACTATAGGATCAGCAGTTAAGATATTACACATGCTTATAGTGTACTATTAAGCATAATGGAAGAAGTGCTTATTCTGTGATTAAAACTGTAGCTAGTCCTAACTTGAAAACTCAGCTTTGCTTGGCATGTGTCTCTTTCTCATCTTGCTTTCCCCCTTCCTTAATGATTTCTCAAGGAAACAAATTCTTGATTAAGCACATTCACGCAAGGTTTCTTGTTTCAATATCTGCTTTGATATCACAGAACTTCAGACTGTAGCCTTGTATCACACTGTTTCTCATTGCTTTGATGTTTTCTGTGTATTTTCCATTCTATGTATATTTAAAAATTATTTTAAAAAATTTTCATAGTGCTTTTTGTTTTGCATATCTTCTCTCTTTCTAAGAAAGATACATTTAAAATTCATTGTGTATATCCGATGTCTTCTTTGGCATTGTTCATTTCTCACTTGCTATAAATTTTACAGCATGGTAGGCAACATTGTAGACATAGCTTATCTTTTTGAAGCCATAGAAATCTTTCACTGTTTTGTGTCTGAGAAATAAAATTACTTAGTTATCATTTATTTGTATAATTAATTTGACTAAGTAATGTACATTTTCCCATAATGGTTATAATATTCTATTTCCCAAAGTCAGTGCATCAGGGTTTCTATTTCCTCCATTCATGCATTATCTTACAGAAACAACAAAGGGAATCTTTAACATGGCTTGTGTTGCACATTTTGTACTATTTAATTTCCTAATTTTTATCAGGTTCACAGATAATCTACAATGCTCTGCATAACCAAATTGTCATTTAAATTGTACAAGAAAAGAGAAATTAAATAATGAATCTTAATTCTTACCTATTCAGTTTGCCTACCTCCCCTCTACTGAGCTGAAATTACGAAGCAATGCATTGTGCAGTGGACATCTCTGACAGTGAGGTCTCCCATGGAAGTAATTGCAAATTCCATTTCTTCCAAGTATAACAGCACACACAGTGCACCATGGCTCCTGTGAACAAGGCAGCTTCTCTTGGTGAGATCACAGTATTACACAAATACATTATTGTCATTCCATGAACATAACTTCATGAAAGAAGAAAGTTTAGAAACAGAACCTGAGATATTCAACAATTTATAGCCCTCACCCTCCTGATCCAATCACCTTCCAGACACGTGAGACTGTGGGGATACGTTAGATCTAAACATTGTCTCTCTCAGTATATTTATCTGTATTTCTTCTTTTTTTTATGAGGACACTTATTGAATCAGGAGCCATCTTAATGGTCTTATTTTAACTATGACAGGCATTCAAAATTTCCTAATCCAAATCAGGTACAGTCATGGGGTTGGTTGCTAGGTCCTCAATAAACTTATGTGAGAGAGACAATACAACCCACAACAACCCTCAATAAACCTCCTGTATACAAATCAGGCTTGTCAGTTATTGAATTTCAACTGTGCTATAGGGACAAATTAAGGTCTAGACTAGTCTATTTATTTATTTATTTATTTATTTATTTATTTATTTATTTTTGATAATTTGCTGTATATGCCTAAAGGGAAAATATACATGACAATGAAGTATAAATTTAAATATCTAAAACTGTCCACATTGTTTCTAAGACAATAAAAATCTCTGCTCATTGACACTGTAAAAAGATGGTTATTTAGAAAAAACATGTTGATATACAGATAAAATGATTGTCACTATTTCAAGTAGTTTTTAAGTTTTGCCTGCTCACTTTATTATGAGCTTTAGTTTTCTAAAATACATAGAACATCCGTTTTGGCTAATGATTTTTTGTGCACTTGTGGTACAGCCACAGATTTGCAGAATTCTTCAAACAGATCCACAAATAAAGGGGAAAATTATTAACCACCAGCTGTAAGGTTGAGCCAGACTGAGTTATACAAAGATGTTATATTTTTGTGATTTTCTTCCTGGATTGCTTAATTCTTGCCTGCATGCCCTCACACAAAATAAAGCTGTGCCATGACATGATGACTTATGGTAGTGTTTTTTGTGGTATTTGCTAGCTACTGTCACCATGCAAACAGCTTAATAATCTGACTACCTGCTACATATTCTGGATAAATGTCAGTTTTCAGGGCTTTCTCTAAAATCAAAGTAAGATATTAGAAGAAGATTGCCACAAAAACTGAAAGAATTGCAAAAAAGGAAACTACCAAATTATTGCCTTGAATGTTTCTGCTTACTGTTGGACAATTAAAAAGTCAAATGAATTAGTCATATTCATACTCCCCACCCAAACTTGTCTGTCCCCACATTGACAGGGGCTTATAGATTATGACATCAAAGTTGCAGAAAATTGGTTGAAAACCCCTTAAGCAAACCTGCACAAAAATGACTTAAAATCTAAAGAAAGGTGAACATTGTGAATATTAACACACTGTTTTGCAAGGAAAAGTTGTCTGAATTTTTTTTCTCTTCATGAAACAAATATTTTGCTGAGTCTGTTAAAACTGTTTACAGTAAATTGTGCTCCCTCTGTGCTCAACATCTGATTTCATATATTGCCCTGCAAGATATGTTATCTCCCAGTATGCCACAGCAGAGTTGCTGGGCTCAGCTAAAACAAAACCGAGTTACTTTGACACAAAACATCTGCAGAGTGTTTACTTGTCCTATGGCTTTTAAAAATGAATACGCAATATCAGCTATTCCAGTAAAATTAGTAGCGAGGATAATTTAATTATCAATTCAGCATTTTTTACTAGCAAAATTATTTCAAAAATCTTTTTAACGAACATTGCATCATTGATAAAGGCAATTCAGATAAATTTAGTTTAACATTAACTACTGTGGTTATTTAAAGCATTAGAATTTATGCATCTGTTTTTGAATTTTATTCATCTCTATGTATACTCTATTACACTATTTATACACATGTGTTTAAAAAAACCCTGAGAGAACAAAATTGTGTAAGTATTTCTAATTTTAACAATGAGCTTTATTAAGCAAGTTTATTTTTTAAGTAGATTAGTAGCTAATGTCATTATCCCCTTTATGCAATTAATTTTATTTTATTATACTTAGTACTATCATGAGTCAATAGATGATTAAAACAGGAACTCAATAAAAAGATGATATCTTCTTTTTTCAACAGTTTTTTAAGCTGTAATCTAACATGGAACCAATTTTAGAATTTGTTACATTTGTAGATATACATGTAGTACTGACTCAGACATGAATGAGATCAGAAACGAATTTTTCTAATCCTTCCATTTTGTATCCCATTCTCCAATTTAAATAATGTTTGGCAGATTTTTAACTATCTTGTAGTTTGTGGTTGGGTATTCTAGACATCAAAAGCTTCTTAACTGGTCTCATTTTCTGTGGTTGTCATTCTAAATTATGCCTTCAAACTTAAGCCAAAGTCTTGCATAATGTTCTTTAGTTTGTCATTGTCTCTTTGTCCAAATCACTATTCTTTGTGAATTTCTTTTAACTATATGATAAGGCTTTTGCAAATGTGATTCAAGCTGAATATTCTTCTCATGGGCTAATAGTCTAATAGAGACAGGCATCAAATCATTTGCATAATGCATTGTTGCATTATAGTTGTAATAAGTCTTGTTAAACAAAATCTTGGGGGAAAATCTTCTTGCTGAAACTGGCATTTGAATGAACACTGAAATGTTGAAAACAATTAAGCAGAGCTGAGAAGGTCAGTTCAGGAATGAAGTACTCATACAAATACTTTGAAGTAGAAATTCAAGGACCAGTATTTGGGAAGATGAGAGAAGAGAGTCTAAAGAGACTGATGATAAAATCAAGGATCAAAGCATGTGGGCCACTGTTGAGAATGAACAAGTATGGTGAGGCTCTCACACAAAGAGAACAGGAAGCTCTTAAAAGTTTTGAGCAGAAAAGGAACAAGATTTTACATCATTTTGATGATTTTTCAACATGCTGCTTGGTAATGGAGAAAGTGGCCCAAGAGTATGAATGAAAGTATGGATGTTGGTGAGAGATGATGGTGACCTGATAAAGCAAAAAGTGAAAAAACAAGAAATATCAACCAAGGTGAGTTGATGAGCACTTGAAGAGAAAGACAAGTTTATTTCCAAGCATATCTATTCATGGAAGCCTGAGATCTTATGATGGTTTTTACCAGAAAAAGAGACACAGGGTGAAGGCCAGCTTGCCATTTGTTTCTGTAGTATGAGTAAAAGCAATTGAGAAACCTAATGAGATTTTTGGAAACACAGAAGACTGGTTCAAATCAGTCTTGGGAGACCATAGCATCTAAAGACACATGGCATGGCCCCATAAATCCTTATGTATTTAGAATCATAAATACTCAGAGATACATCACTGTCATGGCATTCTTCTTACTGTGTATGTGCTTACTAACCGACAAGTCCTACCACATTTCTTCTGCTTTTTAGAAAGTTTTCCCATTCCCCTCCACCAATGAGATCAACATCCCATGTAGATATAGAAAATCTGCTGCCATGAAAACCACTCATACATTGTGATTCTCATTGTCTTCTCCATTACTAAGGATTGTTTTTCTATTAAATATAACCTATTCATAGAGGCAAAAAAGACTGATTGTGTTCTGGGATGGTTGCCTGTGAGACCTTCAAGAATGGAAGTCAACAGGTGATTGAATATACTGATGTGGAGTTAGGTTTATCTGGTTTGAAGAAATAAACTAATAATATGTGAACTTAGAGATTTAAGACATTGAAATTATTTTGTTTACTAAAGAAATACATAGTAAGCAAATTATTCTATGGACTGCTCTACATACTTTTTTAACAAACAGTAATAAATCTTGAAAACAACTACCAAAGTTGACACTATTTTTATCTCCATTTACAAGGCACAGTGAAACTAAGTGAACTGGAGTTAAGAAAGCCATAGGATGGATACAAAGTTCAATTGCTAGGCACTGTGTTGTGTCACCCAAGGGAAGAGTCCAAAAGAAAGCAGAATGGATCCAAGCCATTTTAGAAGAGGTGACCCACTCTCAGCCTAACCTGGACTCGCTGTTACCTTAATCTTGGACACCATAAGCTTCAGACTTTGACAAAATAATTTATGTTCATTGTTAAGTATCCTATTTGTCATATTTTGTTATAGCAACACCAACAGAATAAAGTGGCTTTACCATGAAAAAGGCAGGGGAAGCTTCAGTAGTCAGAGACTGTCAGCCCCAGGAAGCTACTAGCAGGTTGACAAGGGTCAGGGTCTCATATAATAAGACTGACTAGGGAGAAACTCAGCTTTCTCTCATGGTTATTAGCTGAAAGCAAGGCCATGGGTCACAGCCTTGTTTTTATGTACAACCTGGTGGCTGTACCTTTGTCTACTCTGTCTCTTGTGGCTGCTCTGTGTGATTTTCTCACCTTCTTGAAGCACTCTTTCCTTTCCTTCTCATCACAGTCTTCACAACATTAGGTCTGATCCCTTAAGACATTCTCCTGCATCAGAGAATGCTTTCTCTGCCTCTTCACTTAATTCTGCTGTTAGTTGAAACTGTCATTCTCTGGAACTTCCCTTCTTTCCCCTCACCCTAAGTTCTTTGAGTTGAATTCTGTGCTCCAGCCAGAGTGAACTACAGAACCATTTAAGGCTGACATGGAGCATCTTCCTCACCTCCATCTGAGTAACTGACTCTTGTCTGCTGTAAAATCTCAATTTAGATATTACTTCTTCCAGAAGTTTTCTGCAACTCTCAAGTCTATGAAAGCCCAAAGTCTCTATTCTCAAAACCCTTGTTTTAAAATATTCATGTCATGATACTGGCATGGTTTATAGCTTATCCCCCCTCAACTCTAAACACCTCTGAGGAAAGTCATCAGTTCAGTGTCCTGTATAATAATCAGACAGTTACTGCTTATTACATTAATGAGTTGATCCAAAATGCAATATTAGAAAGTCAGTCAATGTTCCAGAGGTTCACAGTCTCCTTTATGATGCCAAACAGGTTGTGGATGGGTTCACTTCAAGCAAAGCTTTCTTTTGGAAGCTTTTGGGACTTGTCACCCATGTGGTAGAAAATCAGACATTTTATGGAAATGGAAAGCAGATGACTTTATATTTAAAACGTGAAAACTAAGAAGTCAGATAGATGGTAGGCCCTGATGCCAGGATGAGAGCTGTGGACAGCTGAGCAGGTCACCGTTTTCCCATTCCACTGTGGTTCCTGCCTTCTATGGCACTTACCTATATTGTTTTAGGTATCTTTAGGTTTTCTAACCAGAGAACCTACAAAAATTAAAGACTCAGATAGAAATGCTTCATTAGACTTATTTCACAATATACATTAAAGACAAAAGGACATATGTGATTTTGATGGGCACACAATGTCTATCTTCTACCACAAAACTCTGTTAGAAAGTGAAAAACATATGATCTAAGTAGAAATGCTAGCCCCAGTAGGGAAAGCATCCTGCATTGTCAGTGCTCTTCGAGACCAGGTGAAGTGATTTTGTCCTGTGATATGAGTTGCTCTTGTCAAAAAGTATTGTTCAATTTATGGTACACATAGATACAAAATACTTTTTTAAAGGTTGCATAGCGAAAGCACAGTGAACAAATTGCCTTCAATATCCAAGAACATACAGTTGAGGAAGTTCTGGCTTCTAGAGAAGAAATTCCCTGGCATGCGACTTCCCCTCGGAGGCAGTTAGCCTGGGTCCTGTGTTGAGCTCTGTGGTCCCACTATAGGGTGCTTAGTTGTATTCACTGATGAAGGACGATGTCAAAGAGAACTCTGAGTAAAGGAGCTTTGCAATGGGCCAGCTTTGCGACCCTTTTTGTTCCCACTCAGCTCTGATTGGGTGGACCATCTTATTTCCTTTCTAAGGCCCAAATTGCTTAAGATTATAGGGCAACACTGCCCAGCAGGACATTGTCTGGAGCAAATGTGATCTCTTGTCACCTCTCTCTCTGCACTGCCATTACAGGTCCTGAGGATTTTCAGGGTTGCAGTCTTTTCTGTTCCTCATGTGTGGCAGATGGCTTTACCTTTCCTTCCAGAACCCATGTTTCTGATCTCTTACCTGTGGATGTGGATAGATCTACATGTTTACCTCAGACTTAATGCTGAGGCCCTCTTTTACGCTGTTGCTGATTTGGTTCCTTGCGCTGATTTAAAAATTCTGGAACATGTCTCCATCAGTCTCCCAACCATTTCTGCTTCCACCACTTGCCACCAGGTCCTTAACCCATTCCTCCCATTATCTTGCACTCATTGTTTGTCTGTTGGCCCTGGCCTTGGCCCTGGCTCTGGAGAATGCAAATGCTTTGTGAGGAGGCACTGTCAGAAAATAATTTCTTGGAGGTTGAAACTGAAAATCATGAGATAAACACTGAATTAACAATTTTTTTAAGCTGTTACTTCTAATTTTCTTCTCATTTATCTCTTTTCTAATTTTATAAGATATTTACATTAATATTAATATTTAGCTTTCATTAATATTTCTTTTATTTGAACATGGTTAAATATTTATGTTTCAGAAATCCCTTGAGGTTTTGAGTACACTATAATTTACATATGATTGGGTGCCTGTCACAAAGCAGAATATGGAGGTTATTTTATCATAATGTTTCTAAATTATTTGGTATACTTAATAGATAGTGAGACATTTTATTTATGGGGCTTTTAAAAAGCATTCCTCTATTTTAAAATATAAGTAAAAGATTGACTTCAAGAAATCTTGAACAAAAATTATACATGCATAAAACACAATTATTTTTATTTTCCATTTTATGTATTCTGATTATTAACTTGAAACATAAAATTATATAGAATTGCTTTAATGATATCATCAAGAAAGAAAATTGAAATTGTGAATAAATATGAAACATTTTCTTTATGAAGATACTTTTAAGCACAGAAAACTAATAAATAGTGAATGTTTTGTATTTAAGTCAAATAATTTTTTTTCCCTGAAGGATAAATTTTCCTCTTCACATTTTTTATTCACCAGATATTTTCTCTTTCTGTATTGAATAATCTACATTTACACAGCAAGTTAAATAGAAATAAATAGATATATAGAACTGGACTTGCTTAATAAATTATGTGCAGAAAAGGGAATATATAAATTATGATCATACTGAGCAGCATTTGATGAACAGTGATGACTTTATGAAAGAAAAACGACATACATGAAATGAAAAACACTGTCACACTGATACTTCTTCAAATTAAAATAAGTCTGATCATCCCATGCTGAAGCTATAGCTTTTATAAAAATTTAATACAACTGTCTATTGAAATAAAATGTTAGTTCATACCTAAGGTTCAGATATAAAAATCTCTACTTCACTACTTGGGAATGAATCATTTTGCACCCCAGCCAAAAGCTGGAACTCCAGAGCAACACCTATTAATTAAATCCCTGAGCCAGCCGAGTCCATGGTCCAACACCCCCAAGAACCAATATGGCACATACTGAGCTGCTAAACCCTTTAAAGCACCAAGAGAAAAGCAAGGCATCGCCAAGATATTTTGCTTAACATGTGTTTTGCTTAATGTTTAAAATGACTATTGAATTTATTTATATAATTGTACTAGATTTTATTTTTTTACTATTTTAAATTAAAAGGACAATTAGGAGGTAGGATAGAATTCCCATTCTCTCCTCCAAAGACTCCTCTATTAACACTTTATATTTATCTGGTAGATTTTTAACAATTAATGGAACAACAATGTACGTCACAATTACCTAAAGTCTGTGCTGTATTTAGATTTGCTCATTCTACCTAGTGTATTTTTTCCCCAGGTCCCATCCTCAGCATTCTATTATATTTAGTTGTTTTTGTTTTTTAGGGCCTTGTTGGCTGGAACAGATTTATAGACCTTTCAAGCTTTTGATGACCTTGATGGTTTTAAGAACAACTTACTTGTCAGCTATTGCACTCATTGTCCTCATGTGGGCATTTGTCTGTCTCTTTTCCTAATTAGATTATTTTAAGGCAGAGCACAGAGCATGTTGGTCAGCACGGCTTATCACGCAGTCCCCTCGC
This sequence comes from Hydrochoerus hydrochaeris, assembly GCA_004027455.1. NCBI lineage: Eukaryota > Metazoa > Chordata > Mammalia > Rodentia > Hydrochaeridae > Hydrochoerus > Hydrochoerus hydrochaeris. The sequence goes on along the minus strand of PVLA01002774.1, from coordinate 28,952 downwards.
TCACCTGGATGAGGTCGTGTATGCCAAGTCCCTTTACTGTGAGGCTTCACCAATCGCTCCCACATACCATGCTCTTTGGAAGCAAAATCACTTGAGTGGTCAGTGGGGTAGAAGCACACGTGGAATTCTTCTGTAAGAGAAAATTTTCCTTTCTTCCCCTTTATCTTTTGTTTATGCCGTGATTTGCTTAAATCTAAACCAACTCATAAATATGCATTTTATTCCTAAGATATGCTCCAATGCAGTGTTGTTTTCTTCTCATATTGTGATTGTTTCAACTCGGGACACTAGGAGTTCATTCAGCCAGCTCTTGTGTCCTTTTCAAATCAAGCCCTAAAGGGATGGTTTTAGATTCTGGTTTGTTGATATTTGGTACTTTCTTATTTTCTGTTGCTCTCACATGTTCCATACTTATTTTGTATATTACCTGTCCTGGTCCCAGGAATAGTCATTTCTTTGTGGAATTCAGGTTCTTACTTTAAAGTGCAAAGTCTAAGTGTGTATGAGAGCACATACCCATAGATCCAGCACTACGAGAGGCAGAAGCAGGAGGAATGCACATTTGAGCTCAGTCTGGGCAACTTTGTGACTTGTGAGACCCTATCTCAAAATAAAAAATAAAAAAAGGGTTTGATATTTAGCTTAGTGCAAAAACCTTGGTTCAATCATGAGTATTGCAAAAGTAAAATAAAATAAATAAATGAGTAAATAAATAAGTGTCTAGATACTATCTGTGTCTGTCATTCTTAGAGCTTTCTTAGCAGAAATGATACACACAAATATATGTGGCCATGCATGTATGCATATGTATAGATATATTTTCTGTCCAATCTTAGACCCATTTCCTCATGGAGGCTTAGTTCCTTGTATTGAAAAATGGTTTTAGAAACCAAGTATTGGGTGCTGACTGTCCTCATTGCTGCTGGGACACTTTTGGTTCTAGGTGCTCAAAGCTGTTACACATGCATATTTTCACACATGTAGCAATGTATGTCTATATTAAGCTCTTCATGAGTTCATGCTGCCTCCAGCTCCAGTTCCTTTTAAATTGCTTGGTCCTTCCTCTTTTGCACAGCTGTAAACTCTCAGCTGAATATCTAGAAACTTGGTTCCTGAAATTCATCACATACGTATTGCTCAATTCCAGAGTGCAGCTTCCAGCAGTGTCAGGTTTGTTAACAGTACTCCAGTGGGAAAAGAATGCAGTTTTTGTACAGTTGCATTTTCCTTTATTCTAACTGACTCTACTCATTCTGTGAGTTAATTAAAATTAGTGCTTTTCTTCTTCACCTTCTTTAGTGAAGCTGCTTCATGCATTTGACATAAACTTAGATTCATGCTATTGGCATTCCTTTCTGGGTATTCTCTAACTGAAAACATTATTCTTAAATTTGCTTCACTAAGGTTCTCTCTTTGTTCTGTGAAGTTTTATGTTGTTTTATTAGTCAATTTTCAGTACAAAATGAATGTATTTATTGTGGAGTATTGGTACACTTACATAATACATCTTAATTCTTTCTGAACAATGGTTTGTATTTCCAGTACAATGATGGATATAATAGTTTAATCACTTTAAGCATCTCTGCTGTTTCACATTTGTCCCCCAACCATGTGAAGTCACTAATACTTTTTTCTTTTTACTTTCCTATAGTAGCTCTTTTTCTGAAATGTCATATAACTGGAATCATAGAGTTTATGATCTTATAATACTAGTTTAATAAGAAATAGGTATGCAAAATTCATTCATGCCTTTTTGTAGCTTGATAATGCACTTATTTGTATTGGTGACGAATACCCTGTTGTATGGCTATATCACCATTTATTCAAACATTATCTCATGGGAGAATAACATGGCTGCTTCCAGTTTGGGCCATGCAGGTATTGTTGTAGATAAGAATTTTAAAATTGGTAAATAATTAGGTGTAAAATTGTTGAAACATAAGGTAAGACCATAGTTCTGCAATAAATTGACAAAATGTCCTTGTTTGTTATAAGTGAAAAGAATTCAAAGCCGTATTGTGTTTGATCTTTTAGTGATTTACTTGGAGCTTTATTTAAGTCATATATTCTAATCGTTGTTTAGAGACATGGAAAAAGGGATTGATAGCCTAAATATATGTGTTTGGGGGAGGATAAACTTTTACTAGGTTTCTCTAAAAGTTTTTAACTTACCTTTTTACTTTTTCCAGAGAGATACTTAGTAGTTGTAAGACTTTAGATAAATTGCTTCAACCTTGATCCCAGGTTTCTCACTTAGAAAATGGTAATAATAAAAGCCACTTTTCCAATTTCTTTTGATGACTGGGGATAAAGAAGAAGCATAAAGTAAATACATTATGATATAAAATAATATCAGCATTTCTAAAATTTGTATGTATTTGTCTATGCACTGTGGTGGTCATTCCTCTTGAGAAGAGAAGCTCTTTGTCTAGGGTCGAGCTCACGGTTTACTAGGGGAAGCAAATAGAGATGCATAATTCCAATAGAGTAAGGCAGTCAGAAAAAAACATTCAGGGAGGAATTAAAGTTAACTGAGCATTGAGGTCACAAGACAGACAGGAAAATATTAAGAAAGATGCAAATAGAGCATGAAAAGGAGATATACAGGCCAGGTTAAGGGTACTTAAACACAAAGGAAATGGAAATAAAACTACAAAAGAGAAGAGTATAAATATCATATCTTCCTATTACTAAACTAAATAATTTGGACTTTTCCCACTCTATAAACGTAGAATTATCACTCAGTGTGGATGGGGCATTTGTTCCAGAACATTACTCTCCCAAACCCACCCCCACCATGGATACCAAAATCTATAAATGATCAAATCCCCTATATATATAATGTTACAGCATTTGCCAATGACATACCATATCCTCCTATATACTGGAAATCATGTTTAGATTATTAATAATGAATGTTATGTAAATAGTTCTTATATTTTATTATTTGAGGAATAATGACCAGAAAAATTCTATACTTGTTCAGTACAGATATAAATTCTCAGAATATATTTGATTTTTTCATTGGTTTGTTATATGCATGCAGAACTCACAGATACCAAGGACTTATTGTATTTGAATTTGTGTGTTAAAGTTTCTTTAAGAGACTAAGACCCTTATTAGGTATGTGATAGTGAGAAAGAAATGAGAATCTTAAAGAAAATCTAATTTATAAGGATGGAATGTGTTAGAAAGGTGTGGTGGAAAATACACATACTTAAGAGTTATGTTAGGACTTTCAAATAAATTAAAAGCAACAACAAGGGAATGAAGATGTGTCAAGACTGTCAAATTTGGGCAGCTAAATTAAAGACTTGTTAAATATAGCATAAAATGACAAAAAATAAAGATTAGAAAGTGAGAAATAAAACTGAATAAAACAGATTACAAAAGTGTCAAAGTAGGTATTAAAAGAAGCATCAAGCTATCTTTTGGCATTGTTTGGAATTTTCAGGATTATGCTAAGTGTGGTAAGAGAGTCTTTATTCTAATTTCAGGGGGAAGCATTCTCTCATCATTGACTCTGACATAAAATGTACTTTTCATGTAGATGTTCTCTTTTAAATTGAGAAAATATTTATTCTTAGTTTTTGAGAGTTTCTAACCATAAATGTCAAATATTTCCAGACACCTTTTCAGCATAGCATCTTAATATTTTATTGTTTAGCTTGGTAATATATTGGATTATGTACACTGATTTTTAAAAACTCACTTTTAAGGGGAAGCTTCAATTCTTTTTACATAGTACACACTTGAAATTTGTCCTTTACTACAACTTTTAAAAAATTTTAAACTATTGTTATATAGTCATTTATTTTACATTTTTAATCATTCTAAATCTACAGAAAGTAATGTCTGAACCTTGGTTATAGTTTATTGTATTTATATAGTTTTCTCCCCTAAAGTATTTTCATTTTGCTAAAAACTAAAATAATTCTAAATAAAATTGTAACATTATTGTAATATTGTTTTATGAATTAAAACTATTTTTTCAAATTGAAATGTTTTGTATATTATTGTCTAAACAATGTACATTTGTTAAAATAAGAAAAAAATTAAAATGGCATATTTTCCTATAGTGGATTTAAAAATACTTGATATATTTATCATCGTTTTAGTTAGTGATTAGATTATTGCCTTTTAGACATAAAGAAGATAAAGAGTCTGTTAAAATTTAGTTTTCTCATTTGTCTACTCAAATTGGAAGAAAATATAGTAATAAAATGTTGTAACAATTATTGTAACTAATCATTTTTCTATACTAATTATTGTAACTATTTTTCTATATCAACTATTAAGATACTATTTAATTCAGTTTATTTTTTTAAGAAACCAGGGAACTCTTTAGCAAAAATTACATATAAATAGGCTTAGGACTTTTTTTTAGTGGTACTTTTCTAAGAACACAGGCTTACATAGTCTATGACATTGATTTACCTTTTAGCTAATATTATCTTAATTGTCTTTGTACAATGACTATAGTAGCCAATCTATAGATATTTACTTAATTTTTAAGTAATGTTTTAGATTACAATTGAATCAGTTCATATCAAGGAAGTAATTGAAGAAATGGAACTTGATAGAAAAGCACAAAGCATTCAATTCTGGTTCATGCTTGGTGGAAGGAGGTGAATGGTGAGTGATTAGGGTGTATTCTGAAGGAGGAACTCGTAATGGTGATAAAGACCATGAGTACATTTTTATGAGATTAATGCTTCTGAAATGCTCCATCTCATCCTCCAAAGAAAAGTAAAAGAGGAGAAATCATGGTGTTATGATTTTTGTTTACACTTTTAAAATTGTAGATTAATTTCTACTTTTAAATGTCTTATGTGAAAATGTGTGACAAACTTTTTAAAAAGAAGAGTATAATATGTATTCTTAACAAAAATATGCTAAAGTCTCAATCCCAAATTTCTCAAAGTGTGGTTTTCTTTAGAAAGAGACATGGTAGATATAACTAGTAAAGATGAGGTCATCCCGGAGTAGCATATGTCGGTAACCTAGTGTGACTGGAGTCCTTATAAGAAGATGGCCATGTGCATACAGTAATGCTCATCATAACCCGTGTTAATGAAGGCAGAGACTTGAGTCATGCTGTTGGAATTTGATGAACACCAAAGATTTTCAGCAAACCAGTAAGGACTAGGAAGAAGCATGGGAGAATCTCCTACAAACTTCAGAGGGAGAATGGCCCTGCTGGCATGTTAGTATTCAATTTCCAGCCTCCAGAGCTATTTGGCAATACATTTCAAATGCTGCAAACCACTCAGTTTGTGGTGTGTTGTGTGTCAGTCCTAGCAGATTAATAAAAATTTATATTTTTATGATAAATGAGAAATTACAGACTTAAATGAAAGAATAGCTCTGATCTTTAGTTATACTGCAGTTGCTAATTCACATTTTGGCAGTCCTTCAATTGATGAAGGACTACAATCTGCTAGGATAAATACAAATATATTTATAAAATTCACATCTATGGGATGCAGCATTTAACAGATATGAATCTTATAAAAGTTACTCATAAATAAAAGTGAATCTTTTTTCATTTTAAAAAGAATAAAAGCCAACATTTTCTTAATTTCCTAATTTGAAATGCTGTTTCAATACAAAAGAAGAAAATTACATGAGAATGCAAAGTGGTGCTAAAGAAAGCATACATTTTTTATTTTATTTTATTTTTTATTTAAACAGAAAAAAACAGGAGAAAGGTAGAAATATTACAGAATTTCAATAAAAGAAGATAAACAGTAACAAATCACTAGTTGATTAATTTCATATGGTTCTTTTAGAAATAGTTATTCAAGTTACAGAATTAAAGCACACAAAGTGGACACTAAAGCAGTGAGAGTGCAAACAGATCTGTTCAAGAATCCAACAAAAACCTAGAAATATGGTCATCAATCCCACACACCTAAACATACATGCAGCTATATCTTTTATAGAGCTTCCTATTTCCCCTTTTTTTACAATAGCAATTATACATTATAAAAATTTTATTTAAAGAGAGGAGAAAAAAACAAAACAGAAAAAAGGGTAGCAACAATACAGAATTCTAAAAGAAAGAAAGAAAAAGGAGAATGAGAAAAAGCCCCACTAAGAAATCAGTAATTTATAAATTACGTACTGTCATCCTGGATGTAGTTGTTCAAGTTATGAAGGTAAAGGGTACATAGTATATATTCAAACAGTCAGAATACAAACAGTTCTGCTCAAAGATCCAACAAAGATTCAGGAATATTTTACACACTCAAACATAAATGCAGTTATATCCCTTAGAGCACTTTATTTTCCTCTCTTTTTTACAATAGCAATTATACATTTTGGTTTTATTACTCTTGTAGTTCTTATTTACATTTTACACTAGAGACACAATGTGATATTTACAAATATGACTCATCTGTTTCACTAATGAGGATAGTCTCAAGTTGTCTCCATTTGCCTATGAAGGCCTCAAGATCATCCTTTTTATAGCTGAGTAATATTCCATTATATAAAAATGCCACATCATTTTCATCCACTCTGCAGTTGATGGGCATCTTGGTTGTTTCCAGGATTTAGCTATCACAAATTGTGCAGCTATGCACATGGGTGCACATATATCACTGTGATATGAACTTTTCAGTTCTTTGGGGAAAATACCCAGGAGGAGGATAGCTGGATTGAATGGGGCTTCCAATCCTAGTCTTCTGAGAATTCTCCATATGGATTTCCATAATGGTTGCACCAGTCTACATTCCCACCAACAGTGGAACAGTGTTCCTTTTTACCCACAGCCTCACCAACATTTGTTATCAGTTGATTTCTTGAAGGCAGCTATTCTTTCCGGAGTAAGGTGGAATCTCAATGCTGTTTTAATTTGCATTTCTCGAACGACCAGTGATGGTGAACATTTCTTCATGTATTTATTTGCCATTTGTATATCTTTCTCTGAGAACTGTGTGTTCATCTCAGATGCCCATTTTTGGAGAGGGTCTTTGAATTTGGGGACTTGATGTTTTTCAACTCTTTATATATTCTGAACACAAGTCATTTGTCTGAGGGGTTGCTGGTTAAAATTCTTTCCCACTCTGTTGGTTTTCTTTTCACTCTGTTGGTAATTTCCTTTGAAGTGCAGAAAGTTTTCAATAATGTGAGATCCCATTAGTTGATTCTTTGAAGTGTTTCCCAAGCAGTTTGCGTTTGGTTAATGAATTCTCTGTCTACCCCTTTGTCTCCCAGACTTCTACCTACCTTGTCTTCCAGTAGATTTAGTGTTTCTGTTTTAATATTGAGGTCTTTGATCCATTCAGACTTTAGTTTTGTGCATGGTGATATGCATGGATCTAGTTTCAGTCTTCAGAATGTAGAGAGCCAATTTTTCTGACATCATTTATTAAAGAGACTATCCTACTTCCACTACACATATTTAGTCCCTTTGTCAAATATCAGGTGGCTGAGTGTCTTTCTGCTTGTGCTTGCATCTTCTAATCTGTTATTTGATCCTCAGGTCTATTTCTTTGCCAGTATCAAGCTTTATAGTAGTTTCAAGTCAGGAATTGAGATGCCTCCTGCCTTGCTTTTGATGCCTAGAATTGCCTTTGCTATTCTAGGTTTCTTCTGTTTCCAAATGAATTTTAGGAGTGTTTTCTCTAGATCTGTGAGGTATGTTAATGGTATTTTGATTAGGATTGTATTAAATCTGTATAACAGTTTTGGGAGTATGGCCATTTTCACAATGTTGGTTCTTCCTAACCAAGAGCAAGGAATGCCCTTCCATTTTCTAATATCCTCTTCAATCCCCTTTTTCAGCATAGTATAATTTTCAGCATATAGGTCTTTTACATTTTTAGTTAGGTTGATTCCTACATATTTCATTTTTTTACATGTTATTGTAAAGGGTGATATTTCCATAATTTCTCTCTCAGTGAATTTTTTGTGTACAGGAATGCTATTGATATCGGAGTGTTGACTATGTATCCAGCTACACTGCTAAACATGTTTATTACCTCTAGTAGTCTTTTAATGGAGTTTTTTGGGTCTTCTATATAGAGTATCATGTCATCTGCAAATAGTGATAATTTAACTTCTTCCTTTCCTATCTTACTCCTTTTATTTCTCTCTCTTGTCTGATTGCCCTGGCTAGTGTTTCCAGAACTATGTTGAAAAGGAGTGGTGACAGTGGACATCCTTGTCTTGTTCCTGATTTTAAAGTGAAAGCTTTCAGTTTTTGTCCATTCAGTATAATATTGGCTGTTGGTTTGTCATAGATGGCCTTTATAAGGTTGAGGTAGAGGCCGTGTATTCCGAGTTTCTGAAGGGTTTTTATCTTGAACCTGTGTTGGACTTTATCAAGAGCTTTTTCTGCATCTATTGAGATGACCATGTGGTTTTTGTTTTTGGCTCTGTTGATGTTGTGTATTACATTTATTGATTTGCATATGTTAAACCATCCCTGCATTCCTAGAATGAACCCCACTTGGTCATGATGTATAATCTTCTTGATGATTTGCTACATTCTATTTGCCAGTATTTTGTTGAGAATCTTTGCATCAATGTTCATTAGTGAGATTGACCTACAGTTCTGTTTTATGGTTGGATCTTTCTCTGGTTTTGATATGAGTAATACTTGCCTCCATGTATGATTTATGGAGGATTGGTTTCTTCTCAATTTCATTGAAGAGTTTAAGAAGTACTGGCATCCAATCTTCTCTAAATTTCTTGTAGAATTCAACAGTGAATCCACCAGGACCTGGGCTTTTCTTTGTTTGTAAGTTTTTAATTACATTTTCAATTTCAATAGCTGATGTTGGGTTGTTCAAAATTGCTATATCATCTTGGTTGAGCTTTGGTATTTCATATGTTTCCAGAAATCTGTCCATTTCCTCTGTGTTTTCCACTCTATGTGAGTAGAGATTTGCAAAGTAGGTATTCATGATCTTTTAAATTTCCATGGGATCTGTAGTAATTTCTCCGCTTTCAGTTCTTATTGCATGAATTTGTGTTTTTTCTTTCTTTCTTTCCCTTGATAAGGTTAGTTAGGGGTTTGTCAATTTTGTTCATTCTCTCAAAATACCAGCTCTTTGATTCATTAATTCTTTGTATTTTTTTTTTAGTTTCAATTGAATTGATTTCTGCTCTAATCTTTACACTTTCTTCTTCTATGAGCTTTGGATTTAGCTTGCTTTTCTTTTACTAGAAGCTTGAGATGGAGTATTAGCTTGTTTATTTGTGCTCATTCTGTTTTCTTGATATGACAGTTTATTGCTATATATACCCTCTTAAGACTGCTTTCATTATATCCCACAGATTACAGTATGTTGTTTCTATATTTTCATTGAATTGTAGGTATTGTTTTATTTCTTCTTTAATTTCATTTGTATCCCACTGGTTGTTCAAAAGGCTGTTATTTAATTTCCATGTATTTATTTAGGGTTTACAATATCCTTTGCCATTAATTTCCAATTTCTGTACAATATGGTCAGATATTATGCATTGTATGATTTCAATACCTTTGCATTGACTTAAGAATATTTTATGGGAAAATATATGTGCAGCTGAGAAGAATGTGTATTCTGATGTGGTTGGGTGGAACACTCTGTAAATGCCTACTAAGTCCAGTTGCTCACAGGTATGATGCAGTTCTCTTATTTCTTTGCTGACTTTTTGTCTAGTTGATGTATGTCTTTGTGACAGTGGGCTGTTAAGATCTCCTGTCATAATTGTGTTCTTGTGTATTTGGTTTCTCATGTCCATTAGTATCTGTCTTATATAGTTGGGTGCTCCTGCATGTGATGCATAGATATTAATAATTGTTAGTCTTCCTCTTGAATTTTAATACTAACAAGTATGTAGTGACCTTCTCTATGTCTTTAATCATTTTAGGTTTGAAGTTCATGTTGTCTGAAAATAGAATAGGTAGCCCTGCTTTTTTATGTGTTCCTATTTCTTGGAATGCTCTTTTCCATCCTTTGACATTTAATCTATGAGTTTCCTTTTGGGTCAGATGTGTTTCTTGCATACAGCATATTGTAGGGTCCTGTTTTTTGATCCATTCTGTCAGTCTATTCTTTTTATAGGTGAATTGAGGCCATTAATATTTATGGATATCACTGATATGTACTGGCTCGACTTTGCCATGTTATGTTCCAGTTGTTTCTTTCTGCTTTTCCTCTTATTTAATTGCTTATCCTACCTGGTGGTTTCTTTCTGTTGCTGTTTTGGGGATTGTGGTCATTTTTTTCTCTGTCTAGTATGTCTTTCAATACTCTTTCTAGGGTTGGTTTGGTGGACATGAATTTCTTCACTTGTTCTTTGTCATGGAAGTATCTTGTTTCTCCATTAAATTTGAATGAAAGTTTTTCTGGGTACATCAGTCTGGGTTGAAGGTTGTTTTCTTTCAGGGCTTGAAATACCTCACTCCAAGCTCTTCTTGACTTGAGGGTTTGTGCTGAGAAGTCTGCCAAGATTCTAATGGGCTTTCCTTGATAGATAAGTTGTGTCTTTTCTCCAACAGGTTTTAATATTCTGTTTTTATGCTGTATGTCTGAGATCTTAATTATTATGTGTCTGGGTGTGGATTTATGTTGGTTGTGATAGTATATGCCTCACTTATCTTCATATCAGATTCTTTCCCTTGTTTGGGAAATTTTCTGCTATTATTTCTATAAATACATTACATATGTCATTTGCCTGGACTTCTGTATCTTTGCTAATGCCCATTATTCTTATATTGTTGCTCTTGGCATCATCATGAAGCTTCTGGATTGTCATTTCATGCTGCTTTGTTATTTTTAAAAGTTCTGTCCTTTCCTGATCACTAACTATGCTCCTGTCCTCAAGGTCCAAAGTCCTATCCTCAGCTTCCTTTAGGCAGTTTTGCATGCTTTCAATAGAATTTTTTGTTTCTTGGATGTCTCTTTGAGTTTGTTTCATGAATTCTGCTTGTTTTCTATATTATTCATTCAAAGTTTCCATTAGTTTCCCATGCTCATGTACTTTTTTCTCTAGTTCTTCTTTAGCTGCATTCAACAACTCCTTTACTAAAGTTGTCATTTCTATCTTTACATGGGAGACTACTTCTAATTTGATTTCCTCTATAGCCTGATGGAATTTTTTTTTTATTTCACTCACTATCTTTTCAGAGATTCCTGGTGTGTTGCTTTTGGGGTCCTCTATTTCAATGTCTCCTATACTTGCTTCTGATGAACTATATGTTTGAGACTGCATTTTGCTTTTTTGTTTTGTCATTTTTATTCTGCCTGATGTTTTCTATGTGTGGGAGGGTATCACACACACTCTTTTTAGACTCACCAAAGTCTTACAGTTAGTTGGAGGGGGTTTTACTTCTGGCCCTGTTTATCCCCTGTACACCTCTGTTTTATGGGTATACTCACCACACTGATACAGTCAATCTGTTGTAGTCCAAGGTTAGCAACCTGGAAGCAAAGTTCCAAATTTTCTCACACTAACTGGAGCCCCCTGAGATCTTCTCATGATCCTGATGGCAGTGTGGGCCCCTGGGGGAGGTTCCAGGCAGCCCACCCCTGAGGCGGGCTTGCACTGAGTTCCTGGTGGCAGGGCAGGCCCTTGGTGGTGGTTCGGGGCAGCCTATGCCTGAGGCAGGCTTGAGCTTAGTTTCTGGTGGCAGGGCCACATTTTTTATTTTATATTACCTTGAATATAATTTTCCCTCAGGCTAATTTGTGCATTCATTTTGAAGTGCAGTAGAAGTGAAAGAAAGCTGCAAATTTTATAAGGTGTGTCTGTCAATCAAAGGAAGTTAGGAAGTACTAATTTCATGATTGAATTCAGAAGGTGTGATAGAGGAAGGTATAGGACACTTTAAATAAAGTTTACTAATTTTTCATTGTGGCCATAATGTTATGAAAAATCTGGTGAGTTAAATTAAGACTTTTTTATTCCACTTTCAGTTTTGTGGGTCAGAATTCTGGGCATGGTGTGGTCAAGTTGCTCCTTCTCTTCAAATCTCACCAAATGAAAATCAAGGTTTGTGCAGGTCTGAGCTGATTTTTCACATTTTTGCAAAAGAGTCTGGTAGGATCATTCAAGTCATTGGGTAAATTCAGTTTCTGGAATTTGAAAAATTGAAGTTTCCAATTGTCTCCTCTCTGGCTCGTGCTAGAGTTTGTACATTTCTGTTTTCCATGTGGCTGCTTCTATGTAAAGTTCTTTGTTTTCTAAAGTTTATTAGGTTAGCCATAACTGGATTCTCCAGGAGGATAATCTTACTGCCTTGAGGTCCACAATCTCAATTGTGGCTGCAATGTCCTTTGTGTCTTACAGTACAACACACTCCCATGTTCCCGGGATTAAGACATGATAGATTCTCCTTCAGAGCTATTCCCATCATGTACAACAAGTAGCAAAGAGTCCTAGTTCCATCTTTTTATTTTTAGTAATAAAAGAAAACAATAGTTTACTATTTTTCTTTCATAAATTATTCTAATACTTTCTTAAAAAGGATAATAATAATTGAACCTAAGATGCAAATGAAATATTAACCATAAAAAACCTAAGTATTAAAATAGCCTAAAAAATAGATCTGGAAGAAATTTTTTGATCAAATAGACCTAGGAAGATATTTTAAGATCCTAAGGTGTTTATATCTGTATCAAATCAAGCACAAGAAAACAGTGTTGTACTTACCTCAACAAAGACTGTCAATTATACTTTCTATTGCTTGGTAGGAGAAATGATACATAAGAGCAACCTTAAAACACACAGTAAACCATATCAGTTTTTATTTAATATTTAAAAAATTACTTCTATTTAGGTTTCTGATTCAGCACATGTATCAAAATCTAATCAGTATAAAGTAAATAAGATAATTAATTGGAAGTCTTTTACCTTTCTAAACTCCAAGAATCTCTTGCCACTATTAGCAGAACTCCAACCTAGTCAAGTTGTAGACAAGCTATTCTGAGAAACATGCAGTGTGCACAGAGATGCAGAGGCAAAAGACATGCAAGAAGCTGGCTTTCTTCTTGTTGACATTTTTCCATTTGATGATCCACTTCTACATTCCAGGCTAAGTTACAAATAAAGTGCAAAGAAGATTTAGGGTTAATCTGACCTGATACTCTCTAGAGAATTGTATTCTTAACCTGTTGTGCCTGCAACTTAGTTTGTGCCAGGATGAAGTTTAGATTGTGATGTACCATATAAACTTTTATAAATATTCTCCTTGTTGTGATTGTATGTAGCTAAATAGAAACAAACAATTACTGATGGACCTGAATAAAGATTTAGATGCAATCACATACTTTTTAAAGTGAGGATACTATTATAAGATTTGCCACAGAAAAAAACTTCAAGGATAATCCATAACAGACTAAAAAAATAGAATATAACTTTTTATGTACTAACTTAAATGAATATTTTAAGCAACTATCATTTGAGTTTAATGAAAACTAAATGTTTATTTGTTACTTTCCAAACTGGTGGCATTTCCTAATCACTTGGTTTAAGTGAATTTTGAAACATAGAAATAGATATAGTAACCTGAGCAGATTTTTTTTCTTACAGTGTCTATAGTGATCAATGTAGATTTAATCATTTTCTACCTTGACTGTACTTTAAATAGATTTATTCCTGACTAGAGACCCTTGTTTTTCTTTTTAGAGCATTTATTTATTTTTTAAAAAATTAAAACCTTGAAATTGTAAATTCTATGTCTGCTTCTCAGAAGTGTGTAACTCTTTCTTTTACAACAGAGGCAGGTCTTTCACAAGAATCTGAGCACCACCCCTTTGAAAGGCAGGTACCGAGGAAGGTAAGGTCTTTTCTAGTTTGCATCTTAAGTGTCCTATAAAGTCCCATTTGTTAAAGGGTTGCTCTCCTGTTTGTTGCTGTTTGAGGTGGTAAAATCTTTAAGAAGTGGGGTGTAGAGGGAGTCTTCAGGTGATTTTGGCCATCTCATCAAAGGGCATTATGGGTTCTAGTCTCTTCCTCTTTCTTTTATGATCTGTGGCCTCACCATAGCCTCAAAACTTATGGAAGCAATTGACCAGACTGAAACCTTCAAACTAAGCTCTCACATCTGCTTCCTTCACTTTTTAAATCCATTATCTCAGGTATTTGTTGTAATAATTAACATAGGGCCCAATTAACCTAGGGCTCTGTCTAACATACTCTGTAGGAGAGTTGAAGCTTAACTCTAATAATCACCAATGAGAAATCACAAATAGTTGATTACAGCAGCCCAAGCTCTTCCTCTGTGCTCTCAGGTACTTTTTTACTAGAGGCAACTTATAAACTGTCCTCCTTACCGTTCCTCTGGAGTCCAGTTCAATGTCTCCTCCTCACTGAAAGTGACTTAAAACTCTGCTTGTTTTTTCATGATAGTAAGGAAGGGAATGCTTCAATTCCATTCCCGTGGGACTAGAACTCCAATTACTTCAGAGGGACTCAAGACATATAGAGGCTAAAGGGGACATAAAACATTGAAAAGAATTTATAGTTCACAATTCAAAATTGAATGTGGTGGAGAAGCAGAGGCTTCAAGCCTGCATATAAACTAGTCAAAATGTCTTTCTCCATTTTTGGAAGAATACAGTAAATGAGGTAGTTTGGTGTTAAAATGATGAGTGCTTGAGCATTTTAAAAAACAAAGATTCTTTTGAATAGACAACTTTTTAAGATTCAAGAAAATGTAAACTATTTCTTTTACTAATAGACTTTTAAAACAACTTTTTCAATTCCTTAGATAGTCTTGGGACATCAGTTTATTAAGAAACTGTTTCAAGACAAAAAGGCTGACTCTTGAAAAAGGTTAGCTTAACACTACAGGGAGTCTAATTCTAGTTTCACTACACAATTAAATTAGATTGAAACTGTTTCTCTCTCTCTCTCTGTGTCTCTCCCTCTCATTTTCTCTCTCACTCACCCCTCTCTCTCTCTTCTGAACATGGAGTAAAATGTTAAACTAAAGCAGAATTGCTGCTAATTTTTGATGATTTACTACCTTCTTTTTGCAACAAGGGCAAAGGTCTAGGCATTGATATTCTGATGGGAATCTGCACGACATCGCTAGGAAGGGACAAATAAGCTGAAAAGCCTGGCACTGTCTCTACTATCCTGATTAAAACTTGGAATTTGTTTTTGTGCTCTTTTGAGCAGACAGCATGCTGCTTGGAATTAAAAATATGAAAAACAGAGGAACTTCACACTGTTATAGAGAATGTTCTTTGCTTTCCTATTTTCATAAGGCAGATAAGTCACCAAAGCTTTTAAAAAAACTTGAATCAGTCAAACAGTAGTGTGGATCTGCTTAGTATAATCTTTCTGTATATCTTGGTGTAGATTTATGTTGGTTGTGACTGTTTGGCATTCTATATACCTCACTTATCTGTATATTAATTTTTTCCCCATGTTTGGGAAATTTTCTGCTATTACTTCCATGAATAGTTTACCGATCTCATTTGTGATTTGTCCTGCATCTTCACTGATGCCTACTAGCCTTTTATTGCTTCTCTTGAAGTTGCTGGGTTGGAAGTTGCTGCTTTGTTATTTTTAAAAGTTCTGTTTCTCAGATGAAGATAAACAAATAGCAAATAAATACATGTAGAAATGTTCAACATCGCTGGTCATTTGAGAAATGCAAATTAAAATATCATTGAGATTTCATTTCACTGTGGAAAGCATGGCTGCCATCAAGAAATCAACTGATAACAAATGTTGATGAGGCTGTGGGGAAAAAGGAACACTGTTCCACTGTTTGTGGGAGTGTAGACTGGTGCGGCCACTGTGGAATTCAGTATGGAGATTTCCCAGAAGGCTAGCATTGGAAGTTCCATTCAATCCAGCTATTCCCATCCTGGGTATTTCCCCAGAAAAATTGAAAAGGTCATGTCACAGTAATGTAAGTGCACCCAGGTTTATAGCTGCACAATTTTTGATAGCTAAATCTTGGAAACAACCAAAATGCCCATCAACCACAGAGTGGATAAAAAAGATGTGATATTTGTATACAATGAAATATTACTCAGCTATAAAAAGGATAATCTTGAGGCTTTTATAGATAAATGGAGGCAACTTGAGACTATCTTTATAAGTGAAATAAATAAGACTCATATTTGTAAATATTGCATTGTCTCTCTGATGTAAAATAATAACAACTGAAGGAGTAAGAAGAGCCAAAATGGATACTAGATAATGTAAAAATTAAAGGAAAGGGTAGTGGTCTAAAGGATAAAGTGTGTAAGATAGATAACCATATTACTAAGTTTTTGTTGGATCATTGAACAGAATGGTTTGCACTGTCATTGTTTGATTGTCCACTTTTTATGCTTTGATTCTATAACTTGAACAACTATTTATAAGATGACAATATATAGTTTATCAACTAGTAATTTCTTAGTGTTAATAGTTTTTTCTTGAAATTCTGTATTATTTCTTAAAAAATAATCTTTCTGTAGCTTATATCTTAGAGGTTCAGATATCACCCTAGGGACAAAGGAAAAACTTTTGGTCCCTTAACATGCTGCTCATTCATGGAGTGATTTGAGTTTTCCTCTAAACCAGTCAGGAGAAAACCTAGAGCCACTTTAGATTCTAGTAAAGTCTCTACAAAATTGAATCTAAACTGATTCCCCTTCAAAAGTGATAAGAATTTCTCCAGAGCCATCCTACAAAACCAAAAGTGAGATAATGATCACCCTAACCCAGCTCACCTCAGGCCGATTGTCTTCTCCATCAGAGTTGTGTGGGCTTTGAACCCTTGAGCTAAAGTCACTTGCTATTTTTTTTAAATCTGTGCCTAATAAATATGTCTCTATCTCTCTGTGCTTTTCTACAACAGCACAACAGGAGCATGTGCAGATCCAGTTGAAATCCCCATTTACTTTGTAAGGGGAACACTTAAAACTCCATGAAGTAACAACTTTAACACTTAGTGAAGTGACTCCTAAAACACTTATGTGACTATCCCTTTTTAATTACACTTGGTAGAGGAATAATTCAAGTTTCTGAAGCGTTAAGTAAAAATTTTTCTTAGTTTTGTATTTAAGATGTTATTTAGTTAAGGTAATTTTAAGGTTTTTTCTATGATGTGAGATTTTTGTTACTAATTAAAGAAAATATGAAATTAATTTTTGCTACTGTTATGACTTGTATGTTGATGTCCTCCCACAACCTCATGGGGTCATAAATGTAGAATTTTAAAGGTGGGTGGATTAGGGCAAATGAATGTGGATCAAGGCTGTGACGCTGGGATCAAGGGTGCTCCATCCTGGATGTGGGTGGCACTGGTCAATAGGTTTACAGCATGGATGAAGTATAAGTTGACAGGAAGAAGGAAAGACCAGTGCTGACGGAGTTGTTGCTCCTGCTTTTGCTGCAGCTGCTATCACTTACTCTCTTCTGCCTGCCCTGAAACACCATGGACTGTTTTACCTCTGTGATGCCCCTCTGTCATGCTGCTCTTCCTTGGAATCAGCTGACTGTGGACTGAAACCTTTATAAATTATTAGCTGAAATAAACCTATCTTACTTTAACTTGTGTTTTGTCTCAGCAATGAGAAAAGTGACCAAGACAGCTCCTGATGTGAAAAAAATAATAATTTATGTGAGATGTTGGACAACTTATTGCACAAAGTAATAATTTTAGTTGTTTTCTCTTCTAGCATCATGTTGTAGGCCTTTTTTACATTATTTCATGAGAACTTTGAAGACCACATTATCTTTAAGTTGTTGTAAATACTTATCAGAAAAAAGAAAGGAACCAGTCCTAGAATAGTTTCCATAAGGACTAGCATGGAAGCCAGCCAGCAGATGGGAAATATACCCAAGACCACATTACAGCTAAGAGATTTTCCTGTATTTTTGAGGGTGTGCTGCAGATAAAACCTAATGCAGCTTGTGTATTAGATAAATGCACTGCCATTGAGCTATATTTTTGCTCTTTAAAAACAGTTTGAGGGAAAAAAGCACTGTATCCCACATTGGTTATACATAAGAGGGTGGGATAACATGGGGTGGGGGAGGATATTTTATGGAGTAAGTGGTACTCAGTAAAGGAGAAGTAACTGTAGATTCTGAATTGGTTAGGGTTAACTGTCCCACAAGAAACTTTATAAGCAAACAGGGTGTCTACTTGTAGCATTACAAGTAGCTAAATTAGGTAGAGATTTATAGGCAGTCAGAAACGAACAAAGTCTAGAATGGAATTAGAACAAAGGTGAGGCAAAGCAGCTCTGTGGTTTAGGGATGAACTGAGAAAAAAAGGAGACACAATGGCTAGAAATACAAACCTCTCTAGAGAGAAACAACCGTCCAAAGTTGTAGTTTAACTAGAACCATCTGGTCAAGAAAGCCTAAGCCATATAGCAAACATGTAGACGTAATGTAAGAACACATAAATAGGTAACCAAAACATTCTGAGTTTCACTGCTATTAATTCTGGACGTGCTTTTGTTCTTCTCCATGCTATGTATCCTTGCTGTATACCCTGTTTGTATATTAAGTTAATACTAAGTAAATGTACTATAGTACCTCAGTTCATGAATGCTTTTGTTTATAAACAATTTGGTTTGCAAACAGAATCACTGGACAAAAATTTGTTTCTGTTTTCAAACTGTGCATCAGGTGATGAACATGATTGTGGTCATCTTTTCCAGAACTGTGAAACAAATTAAGTTCATAAACCAATGTACCACTTGTAATTCTATACGTTGATTGTAGTTTGACCCAAGGTAATTGGTGATGTAATTTTACCATTTTAAACTCTAGATAAATAGCCTCAATTTCAGGGTCCCTCCTACCTCTCAGGAGCTTTCTCTTAAAACTTTCTGACTGACTTTTCATCACCTTGACTACTTCATTCTTCAGCAATTTATGACATGAACTCAGATTATGTAACAGATTGGGAGTTTCTTCACTGTAACATGGGGGCTTCTTTGAGAATACTAGGAGATAAGACCCCCAGTGTAACTTTACTTATTTCTCTGCTTTTGTGCACATTATGGTGCTGCTGAATTGAGACATTGCCTATCTGTATTTCTACCCTGTTCATTACTAAAATCTACTTTGAATGGTTAATTGGTCATTGGTTTGATCTTACTTATGGTTTGTGTTGCTGGTCTGTTACAGGTTGTTTTCTTAGTTCTCTTGCAAGCAGGTCTAAACTAAAGGAATGGGAACAGTTTAACTCTTTATGTGTGGATATCATGAGGGTCATCTTGTCTTTTATAACTAGGTCTCCATCTTTGCTAAAATTCACTTTTTTTCATAAGACATACTATTTACTTATTTCAATGTGTAAATCTATGCCTCGCAGCAACACTTTCCAAATTTTGTCTTTGGTTCTTCTATCAGCTTCAAGAAGGCTTTCAGACTTATTACTGCTTTAAATCTTTCCCCTTTCTCTTGAAGCTGGGGAAACCAAAGCTACTAAAAATTCTGTAATCATTTACCAGACTCCCCCGTCTGGCATCATGCTCCCTGTGCCAATAATTCCTTGAAGGGACAGGCTGATCAATGACAGGAGCCAAGTTATACTTTTAAGAGACAGACAATTTGGAATTGAAAATGTTAGTTTTAACCACGAGAGCAACATCATGGAAGGCAACAGGTGCATGCCCCTTTCAGAGTGAATAATCCAGGCTTCCAGTCACTTGCCAGTAAATAACCACTTGTTCTGAAGTAGGGAACTCCAGAAGGTTGCCTTGCACTAGGTTGCCTTAAGAGGAATTAAAAGGCATAGCTTCTCTTCCCTTGTTTTTTGAAATAGCTTTGAATGTAAACACTGGAATTGTCAAAGACAAATTCATCACCCAATATGCTCATGACTCTCTACAGACTTTAAAAATGGTCTTCACCTCAGATAACTAGACTGATGTTCTGGTCAGGATTGCTAGCTTGATCTTTATAACTGGGACTGGGAGGAGGCCAAGGGGACAACACAAAGAGACCTGACAAGGTGGCTGCTTTGGTTGTGCCCCTACAGAAGTCAACTCTGCATACTCCAGGATTCCAAGGACAGCTCTCTGTCCATGCCCACTTGTTACAGCTGTGAGAAACTGGGCCATTTTAAGAGGCACTGGGACAGTAACTGCCATAATGAGAAGCCCCCTAAACCACGCCCTGACTGCAAGCCCACTGGAAGTTGGGCTGCCTCTATTGACACAGGACTCTGGCACAGACACATCTTACCAGCTCTGACAAGACTGATGGGCTCGGGCCCTAGTTATCCCTTTTCTTTGGCCAGATGACTGTCTCACCTGAGGAGACCCAGGGAATCATGACTGTGGAGGGAAAAGAAATTGCTAGATACAGGTGCAGGTCTCTTTGTTCTTCTTTTCAACCTAGACCCCCTTGAAGTCACCATACAACTGTAGAAGGAGTTACTGGGAGGGAGGTAGTGCAGTATTTCTTTGAACTCCTAGCTTATAGGAATGAGTTCTTTATTCATTCACCTCTTTCTAATGTTGCCCAACAATATTCTGGGGAAAGATACCTTATCCTGTTTAAATGCCATAGTGTATAGGCATCAAAACCAAGAGCTTTGCCTCCTCCTAGTAGAAACTGAGGTTAACCCAGACACATGGGCAACACACAATAGGGAGAGCAATAGGAGCCCCTTCGGTATCAACACATCTTAAAGACCTCACTGCTGTTCTCCATTCAAGACAATACCTTGAAGGCCAGAGGGCCTAGAAACAGCACATCTAACAGACTGCACATGTCTTCGCTGTTACACTAGAATGCGATGAGATTTAAGCCAGGGTTTCAGCATGAACAGTTGTTTTTATTTCTTTTGCCTGTAGCTGCTAACTGGTCAACTTCAATAATGTGTTTCTCTTTCTATCCCTGATATTTTTTTTAGTAAAGTAGCACTTTTCAGTTATTCTTTTCTTTTATCACACAGTACAATTCATTTGAAAACATTTTTTTATAGCTGTGTATGTAGACTGCATGTGGTGAGCCTTTTACCACATAGCTAGCCAGAGTGGACTATAACACAGACACTGCTGGGTTTTGTTAGTTATCGTATTGGAAGAATATGATGCAGTCAATTTGTGTTGAAATTAGTGTATGAGGACAGAATTCTTAGTGTTATATGTAGATCCTGCCCAATTCACTGTATTTACATTTTATGAGTACAATTATGTTATAGTTTTCATATAATTATCATCATTGACCTGGTGAAATACTGTGGTCATTGATTGATGATTACAGTAAAATAAAGTCAATTTTATCACTATAGATACCTCTGTTATCAGTAGGGGCCAGGGTAGGAACATTAGCTTTCCAACTCCAGAGGCCCATACTCCTCAAGGAAAATATATCTAGTATACTTTTTGTTATGCTTTGAAATACTGGCCAAATTTAAAAAAATCATAATGGAATGCAAGTAAGTAAGAGCAATACTGTTTTAGAGGGCAGTTTTTAATTCAATTTAATTTACATAAGCAATAAGCCTTTCATAACTATAGGTTCATAATTATATATTTCATAATTATAGATTCCTTGGAACACTCCCAATTTGCAGATCAGCAAAGGAGAACTCATGCTTCTTTATGGACATTGTCTCCATGACTAAGCTGATGATGGTTCTACTTTCTATGGATGCTCTCACGTTAGTTATTTTCCCTTTGCCAGTTTAACTCCTTTAATTCTAGGGCCTTCTGGCCACACCTAACTGAACATTACCTCAGTAATCTCCAGTGCCTTCTTTGTCTTTCATTTGTCTGTTTCCTGTTGTCTCCATTGTTAAAGCTTTGGAGAAATAACATTTATCAAACTGTGATGGTAGCACTATTGTTTGCTTTGGCCAAGTGGAAGGGAAATGAAGAAAATCATCTTTTCTGTACCTTTTTTACCCTTCACATAGGACTCTTCACTGACAACACTATATCTTTGAACTTCACTGTTAAAATCTGGACTGGCACATGAAACACTTTGATTCTTGTCTGCTCACCAATGGAAGTATAAGAATGATCTTTCTGAATTCATTTTCATGCATAGAAGAGTCAGCCATCTCATCTGATGTGTACAGAATCTATATTTTTGCTAAACTATTTTTGCCTTCAAGTTTTAAAAAACCAATCTAGTGATAACATGTTTATTATTTTATTCTTCTGAGAGACACAATATTTACAAGTTCATTCCTGGTTATAATTTTATTAGCTGTGCCATGCAGAATTTCTCAAGCTTGAAAATTTAAAGTGTATATATTGGGAATCAAATGGCCCACAATCCTTGTGAAATTCTGTGTAAACGCCTGATCAGGTATGTGTGTACTTGCACCTATTTCAGGAGATGAGTTCTTTCATTTCTGTCAGATCCTCTGCTTAATGACTGACTAAAGAATTAAGAATTGTACAGTAACTAAGTCATAAAAGAGAAAATTCAGATTTACTGTGAATGGCACTCCCCACCAGTCAGGAGCAACTCAAGTGAGCCTATTCATGTATTTCTATGCTATCAAGAGGCTGTGACTCTCCCACTTCCAATATTGAAACTGAGTATTCTGAAGGGCTCTCCTGTTACAAAACAGTTAGTTCTACAATGTTCAGGAAGGTAGAGCACACAAAGGCCCATACAGAGCTAAGTTTCCAGAGGAGGGAAGGAAAAAGAAACAATAACAACATAAACTATAATGGAGGTGCTGGCGACTTAGCTCAGAGGCATAAGCTCCTGCCTTGCAAGTGTGTGGTCGTACCGATTTAAAAAAAAGAGGAGATTAATAAAGTATAATGGAAAGAAAGGTAGTTACTAAATATTTCAAAGTTACTAAGTGTTGAAACCTAGATCAATTTAAATACTATCAAATCATCAAGTTTGAGGCTCTCAGTAATGTTAGCTTGGTGCTGTGGACTGAATAAAGAGCCTCTCCCCACTCTTCATATGTTAAAACACTAACTCTCAATGTGATTACTTTAGAGATAAGGACTTTAGGAGGTAATTAAGATTAACTAACTAGGTGGTAAGTGCCGGGCCTTAACCTAAGAAAGAGGATTTCATCAGAGATTAATCCAGGCAGACACCCCAGATCCAAAACTGAGAAAATGAATTTTTTGTTATTTAGGCTCCCTATTCTGTGGTAATCTGACTGAGAAAACTCATATGTTTGTTTTCTTGCACACACTAATAATCACCTAAGATAATTTATACAGGTGAACACAAAGTTGATTCAGTCCACATAACTGAAAAGAACTGTAAAATATACATTTTTAAAAAGAAAGTAAATGATAGGTTTGATGCAAGGAAAGATTATCAATGACCAAAAATTTCTGTAACAATTAGGATAAATGATGGAATGAAATTGAGAAAATAAACTTGGAATAATTGAGAGGAAAGGATATCGTGAGAAAACCTAGCTAACTGTGGGAATTATTCAAAAATGAAGAAAAGAAAATTGAAGAAATAATGGATTGCAATTATTATACTGCAAATTATAATTCACAAGTATTGTAAACCCACATTATAACAAGCAAGATGAATAAAAAGAAATTCACACCTAGACACACTATTGTAAAACTGCAGAACAGAGAAGACCTTAAAAGCATTGATAAAGAAAAAATGAATCACATACAAAAAAAAAATAACAATACTCCTAACACTTTTCTCTAACATAGTAGTAGAGACTATAAAAGCAAAGGCATAATATCTTCAAAATATTGGAAGAAAATAGCAGGAAATCCTTAATAATATACCTAGTAAAATAACAAGAAAAGTGAATATGCATGTTTTCAAATAAAAGGAAAACCTGAGCAAGTCTACTAACAAGAATTCTTTATTCATTAGCATTTTGAAAAATGGACTTCATGACATAAAGCAGCCACAGAACTAGTTTTGAAAATCAAAATGGAAATTTAAAAATATGTAGAACTTCTTAAGACAATTATAACAGTAATGCACTGTATATTTCAAAGAGTTACAAGAGAGGATTTTCAGGGTCCTCACAACAAAGACACGGTGAATGCTTAAGATGATTTATGCTGGTTTTAACATTATGTAATGTTTACTTGCATGGAAATATCTCATTGTACCTCATAAATATGTTCAATTATCTGTAAATAAGACTTTAAATATGCATAATAGAAAGAAGCATAAAAATGGAAAGAAAAAGAAGTAGACTTTTTATATATTTAAACATTTTTATTACAGAAGAATAGCTAAAAATTTGAGTAGCCTCACAACTTTAAATAGTAGTAGTAAATGGAAATAGTAAATAGTAATAGCAAATATTTAATAGAAAAATAGTAAATAAAAAAATCTATAAATTACATAAGGTAGAAAATATTTTTACAATGAAGATGTGAACCAGAATGAAAATACAATTTTTTTTGCAAAGATTGAAATCCTTTGAAACTTAATAATAAAAAAATGCATAAAACATTACAACCAAGATAAATTATTGCTAGAATGTAAAAGTGATAGAGAATGTAGCATCATATAAATTTGAAGTATTTTAAAATAGCTTTCAAAAGTTGCAGACATGGAATGAGGTATGAATAAACTATGTTATGGATCATAAAGAAGTTATGACAGGTACAATTTTAAAAAGTTATAAAGAATTTATAAACATTTATATGTCGTTCTACCTAAAAACTTGGGTAAGGAAGAAAAGTTTGTCCCCAGAAGATATGGAAAGCACACATATTACTAATCCACTAAATAGATCAAGTCATAGATAAACATGTTCTTAGAAACATCAGACTCAGATGGCTTTTCAGGAAATTAACACTCAACTATAAAAAAATCATACCATTTCAGTTTGACAAAACCTGTGTCAGAAATATGAGTTTCTTAATTTCGTTCTCTGAAACTGTTAGAACCTTAACCCCACACATGAAGGAAAATAATATGAAAAACACTAGAGGGTTTTTAAAATTTTTATCCTCTTGATATTTATTTCTCGGTTTCACTATTTCAACCTTTCTCTTCTGGCACTTTCTTTTGTTCGCATTTCTGTAAAAACTGATTTTTTTTTTCCTTTAAGCCAAAATAGCAGTGTGTCTTTTTTTGCTCTCATTATGTGATCCCTAAAACATTTGATTTTATTCTTTTGCTCTTTATGTTGATTGCTTATGCTACTTTGGGCTTCTCCATCTTTTTCCTTTTCTTTTTCATTTCAGCTGGTTAAATGATATATCATTCTTTGGTTCATTTTGTTGCTCTTTTCAGTTCTCGCGGTGGGCTAGTCATGCTTCCAGACTGCCCCAAACAGTCCCCTTGGTGCTGATTGTCCAAGGAAGTCATTTATACAGTGCCCTTCTGCCCTTGGCTGTGCTGCTGCCTGGAGGAGCTACTGCATGGCCTTTCTATTTATCCCCACTGATCGCCTTGCCTTTTCCCTTGCTCATAATCATATATGTATTACTTTACCATTATGAGGAAAGAAAGCAGCTATTCACTTGACAGAGTTGTCATACTCCTTCCCTTTAGCTTCAAAAGCCAATAACTTTCTAATAAAATCATTTCCTTATTCCTTTCTTCTACCCAGTGAAACTTTGAAATGTTGTGATTTTTTTCCTTTTCTCTGGAGCCCTAAACTTAAGGCTTAACTTTGATGTTTTAGTTCATTGAATTCCAAATGTCATATATATATATGTATATATATATATATATATATATATATATATATATATATATTCATTTCAAAAATCCTTATTTAGCATTTATATGAACTCCCAGACAGAATATTATCCTCCTTTTTGAATTAACCCAGGATAGATTGCTCACTGTTTTCCCTTAGTGATTTCAGACTCTTGTTCTGATGTTTCCATATTTCAGTGAAGTCCATCGCAGTTGTGTTCGCTGAAGTCCTGCAGAAACAGGCAGCCAGGCATTCCTGTTTACACACAGGCTTCGTCCTGTGACAGGGAGCTCTCAGAATGTAAAGGACAATGCTGTTCCTCTTGGAGGACTCTACCGTTTCGTGGACTCCTCCTGCAGGATCACTTCCTTCACGATTCCACACAGTGTTCGCTTGCCTTTCCTCACTCTGAGAGTAGAGAACCCTAGGGTTGGTATTTTCTCTTTGCTGGCCTCTGAGACTCAATGGCTGTGTTACAAATATAGTATCTTGTGAAAATGAGTCCATTGGTGGTATAACAGCAGGTTTATTTTGTTCCAGGCCTTGGTGACTAGAGTTTATCCCCCTACTGCTCTGGGGATAGAAAGGACACTGTCCCATGGTTCATCCTCTCTTTATTTTAGGCCTGGAAAAAAAACACACTTCTAACTTCTCTTCATCTTTATTTTGGGCATAAATGAATGCCTGTTTTTATTTCCTAACAGACAGCTCTCATCTCACAAGAGACAGATTCTGTGTACTTTCTTTTCTTTACTGAAATTGAGAGAATTATTAGGAACTATTTTGAAAATTTAAATTGAATAAATTGGAAATCTTGAAAAACACTGTTAATATTTCTAACACACATGGCATATCAAAATTTAATGAAGCATGTATAAAAAGCCTAAACAGATTGATACCAAGCAATGACAATGAAGTAGTAATAATAAAATTCTGAACAGAAAGTCTTAAGATTGGTTGATTTGCTGCTAGATTTTTACCATACCTTGGAGAATTACTAATACCAAGGTTCCCCAGGATGTTGAGTATAATAAGAAGGGAAGGAATGCTTTCCAGTTAATTCTATGAATCCAGAATTTCCCTGAAACCAAAATCAGATATGGAGTCAACAATAAAAGAAAACTGAAGACCAATATTTTTTGATGAACACAGATGCAAAAATCCTCAAAACAATCTTTCCAAATAACTCATTGTCAAGATCCTTCACCACCAATAGGTTTCATTCAGGGGATACTGATGGTTCAACATACACAAATTGATGGATGTAACTTACATACATAGACTCAAGGATAACAAAAGCACAGGATCATCTCAATAGGTGCAGAGAAAAAAAAACAAATCAACATTCCTTCATGATAAAAATAGTGATGAAAACATTATATAGAAGTATTTTGCTTCAAATTGATCAAAACCATATATGACAAACTCATAACCAATATCATATGGACTGAGGAAAAACAGAAAACATTTCCTCTAAAATCAGGAAGAAAACAAGGTGTCCACTTTCATCACTCTAGTTCAATATCAGCCTGAAACTAACCAGAAAAATCACACAAGAGAAAAAAAAGTGAAAGAGATAAAAATAGAAGTGGAAGAAGCAAATTATCCCTGTATGTAGGGGACATGACTCTTTACACAGTTGATATGACCTCTACAGTGGTTTTGAACTACACTATAAATCAAATGGTTTTAACAGTTATCTAAACATTGTTTAACACAGCAGCAGAAAACATTCTTTTTAGTAGCCCACAAATCTCTGTCCAAAATACACTATGTTAGGACATAGAACAAGTTTCCATAAATACAAAATATTGAAATAATAATCTCCTGCATCCTATCAAGTCCTAATGGAATGAAACTGAAAATCAACAGCTAAAG
The DNA here is from genome assembly GCA_004027455.1 of Hydrochoerus hydrochaeris. NCBI lineage: Eukaryota > Metazoa > Chordata > Mammalia > Rodentia > Hydrochaeridae > Hydrochoerus > Hydrochoerus hydrochaeris. Next base: position 1,531 of record PVLA01002774.1, on the reverse strand, counting down.
AGACCATAGAACCTACACAAATAAATGAAGAATGAATAACATATTCTTAAACAATAAATGGGTCACATTTTTTTCTAAATAGACAAGAAAAGTATTTTTTGTCTGCTCAGTAGTTACTGCTAATACTTAGAAGAGTGTCTAAAGTAAGTTAATGAGTGAATGGACTGTTTTAAATGTAATATTAAAAAGCAAGATGACACCAGTTTTCAAAGTGGTTGATTATTGTAATTTTCTTAGGATTTTCTATTTCTTTACAACAAGTTTTCTTCTTTAAAAATTGTGTAAAAAACTTATTTCATTTAACAAGATTAACATTTAACAGTACAAGTTTGTCATTTCTTCTTCCATTGAGATAAGAAATAGAAAACACTAAGCATATAATGAATATTAAGATGATTAAAATCTATTAAATGACTTTTATAAAGGGTCTCCCATAATATGGTTCCCTTAAAGACACACAGCTGTACCTCTAAACTCTATGGTTCCCTTAGAGAACTATGTGTTTTTCTAAGTATAAACTTATGTTCACATCATTTAGTTCTTTACTGTGAGGGTGTATATGATCTGGTTTCCAGCAGTCATGAGATGACAGGACAGAAATTAAATCATTGTCTTCATTTAAGGCTGGGAGAAGAGCTAGATGGAAATGGATCTGTGTTGGACTAATGATGTCAACACATGGTGGCATTAAGGACAACATAATGAAGACTTTGAACAACACTGACATTCAAAAGGATTTTCCTTCCTTCGACTTAAAATGCAAAACCAATAGGGTAGGTTATTGCTACCCTGTTACACTGGGCTTATTATTTATACTAATATCTTTTATGTTCTAAACAAATATTCTAAAAGTAGAACAATGATTAAGGACCATAAGTGCAAGAAAGGAGAATAGATCTCACCACTAATCTGTTGGGAACTAGATAGCCTGAATTTTCAAAAGACGTAATGTCTTGGAAATTGATCATTGGATGAACAGAACGATGCAATTCATTCCTTTCTCTGGCATCATTTCCTCCCTGGTCTTATTTTCAGGGGCTTTGAATACTTTCCAGGTTTATTCCCATGGGAAGAAATAGAATTTTGGTGTGTGGAAGAGGGCTGGGTGTTAGATGATAGTGCCAGAGTCCAGCTGCAGCAGGGCTAGGGTTTCCCAAAGGTGGGCAGGGAGTCGGCGAGTGAGAGACAGAAGACACTGCACACCAGTCTGTGAGTGAATCGGAATCCGCTTTATTTTTTAGAAGCTGGAATATATATTTGCTAACCTTGGCAGCAACCCCCAGCCCCAAGTAGGAAGCGCCCCGGCCCAGGGCCAGGCAGAGACAATCCCAAGCAATAGGTATCAATTAACATCTCAATCTTGTTACTTAGTTAGCTTGGGAAATGTAAGCCAATGCACTTGAATGCCTGCAGGAGGAAGAGATGTGTGAGGCTATTGTGCCGCTCCCTACATTGTTTCCCTTATCACTTATGGGAGTGTGGCAGTCCCTGTGAGGACAGCGCCTGTCTTAGGTCAAGGACTCTTCATATG